>JAQIXT010000248.1:0-48754 GCA_034700445.1 Stenotaenia linearis
CCGAATGGATGCAACTAATTGAACCGTTGGAAATTTGTTTCCTAAAGTCGAGCCGTATTTACTCTAAATTTAACCTAGTGTACGTGTAAACACGACTTGTTATCGCAATTAATTTGAAGCTGATAAAGAGCCAAAAGCCTGTCCATCAAATTTAAAGGGTCGTTGCTCTCATCACTAAAAATGGCTGAGAAGCAATTGAGCAATCGCCAACATAACTTTCTCCATTTTATTCCATTCAATCACATGTGGATTTCAATCTCAAATCGCTTTAGACCAGCTAATCGTATCTGATAAAGAGAAAATGGAAAAACAATGCGAGTAATCGAAGAGATTACCTGTGCAAATAATATCTTGCCCTTAATTAATTAAGAAAATAAAACTAAATAAAAATTGCGAAAAGTTTCATTGCTAATTCGTGTATTTAATGAAAAAATTCTAATTAAACTTCAAACTCATTTCGCAATTTTTCTAAGTAATCGACTTTATGCAACAAGAAAGTGATAAATTGTCGTTTCAAGGACTATCAGATTGATTTCAATAGGAAAAGTGAGATTTACCTCAAGTCGTTATCCATTTCATTTAACTTGTTTATCAATAAAATAAACAGAAACTATAATTTCACTCAAACATTAATTTCTTTTTAATTGAGCAGATAAGGGTCCACCATTTTAGATTTTTCCCACAGAAAAAAAAATTAATTTAAAAAAAAAATAATTAAAATTTAAACTTAAGTTCCTATAGGGAAAAAATCCAATAATGGCTGGTCCCCTATCTCCCCGGAAAAAAGACCTTAGTACTCTTAATTATCAATCAATGTACATTACGAAATCCATTTTTTTAACAAAATATTAATTTCCATCCTTAAATTTTTTTAAAAATATAAAAATAAAAAGTTTATATTTTCCTACTAAAACCGATGTAAACACTATAATTTTATTACCTTCCCATTAAAAAAGTAATAAAAAAAAATTTTCCCGCTTCAAAACCAAACTCCCACCCACAGTCCATTTAACAATAGCAACAAGTGCTTCACCTCCAATTTTAACGCCACAAACGACGTTTTCTGGTGAAAGGAGCACCTGTTTTTCAAAACCACTTGATTATCCCGCGTCATCCTATCCGGGGTTCCAAAAAAAAAGACTCTTCGCGAGGGTTAAAAATAAACTCCCACCAGAGACTGTTTTGGCAAAATGGCTGCTCAACATGGCGAACCGAGTAATTTAATCCCACTGGCAGCTCAGTGGAAACCGACCTTCGAGTTAAACAGGGAAATAGAGCACTCAACCATTACCGTCGAGAAAGGGGTAGAAAGAGATCATCTTTAAGGAAAAAATTTGCAAAGTGCAAATTATTTGGCGTTCGAAATGCTTTAAATGTTTTTCCTTTCTCTCTTTTCTCTTTCAGTCATTCCTTCTCGTCCATAGTGAAAAGAGCACGTCTGGAATTCCTAATGGGGACCATGAGAAAGATTAATAAACCAAGTAAATATGGGAGACGCACTTCAAAATCCTTCATTGACGTTTCCTTCACGTCAAATCAACATTCCACTCGCGTGTTCGCACTTAAAGACAAAATAAAAAAGAAAAAACTAGAGGAAAAGGAAGAGCCAACTCATCACTCGCCATTTACCAATACTTATCAAGCTACTTCTAAGTAAAAAACCATAAAAGTCAGAAAAAAATTTCCAAAAATTTATATTTTTCACTTAATTTCATCCGTTTCGAATTTTATATTTCCGCAATAAATAACGGATTTCAATTGAAATCAAACCGACATTACGCAAAAAAAGCTATTTTTAGATATTTTCATTACATTACATTATATTTATATTCTCCCCATCCAAAAAAGTGAAAAAAATTGAAAATTACTTAGTTTATTGCGACAAATGTCAATATCCGATAACAACTTGCGATGTCCTTGTGTGTGATCATTGTTTATACACACTTGGCTTGCAGTTACGTCGAACCAATATCAGGAAAAGCCATTTTACCATTAAGAAATCAATATGGCGAACTGGCAGACAAGGATGAGAGAGAGAAAAGATAAGACAGAAAAGAAATAATGGTTATATACTCCCTCACATCTCAACACCCAGCTGCAGAGGCAGAAAAAGATCAAGGGATATAAAGTAATCTTATCAAAACTATTTTTTTCTATTAACTTTACACGCTCCTAAAACTCCCAACAAACTTTTATTAACTTTTATTTATACGGATCATATTTCCTTTCAATAAATGTATCAACTCGAACAATTCAATTACAATTTAAAAAGAATTTTTTTTTCATAAAAAAAAAATTTCTTTTCATCAACTATCCCAAAATGAAACACTTAGAATTATCTAACACCAGCTGCACTCAAATTCCTTCGGAATCTCTATGAACCTGTAATAAGCATCCCCTTGTATTTTCAAAATTAAAAATTAAAAAAAAATTAAAAAAATTAATTTTTTTTTATAAAAAAGAAAAAAAATCATCCCTAACAGTTATAAAAATGCTAATAAATCAACGTTCAATCGAATAAAAAAGAAAAAAATAACAATAAACGAGTTAAAACTCTCCAATATAGTGACCTTCACACAACACCAACACCATGACACCAAGTATTACATAGCAAAGGAACCTCCGCCTACGCCCACCAATAATTTCCGCGTTGCCCCGTACAAATGGACTCGACCACCTAAACGTCACTGTTGATTGCCTTTCCTTTTTGCTCCAGTCGAAAACACTCATTGTCACCCCCAGACGGAAAAAATAAAATAAAATGATATCTCCAGACTTAATCATCTCCATTCTCTTCCTACAACTGCAACAAATAGCGAATTATTTATTACATTCTCGAAAAACAGAAAAACAAAAAAATTACTCCTCGATCACAACACTGACTGACACGAAAATTGACGTCAAATCGAAATGAATATTTATAAACTAAAAAATGCAAGTCATAAATAACGTCCGATCGTATAGACACAACGTATGAAAACTTTAAAAAACATTACAAAACGACCTTGGCGGAACCCCTTCATTACGATGCACCAAACACTCCTCCTTCTCAACCAACACAAATCACGCAATTATTATTTACAAAAAAAGATGGAGTATAAAAAAGTTTGAAAAAAAAACTAAGCATTTCCTCTTTGCTATTAATCGCAGTCGTATCCTCTAATGTTCTTCTTCCCATAATTTTTTTCCGAGCGACGTTAATCAAACAAACCACGCACTCGGCCAAATTTCGCAAATTGATCAGCGAAAGTTGTACGGACGAAAGGAGGGTGTATTTATAAATCCAAGGGGGAGAAATAGAAAATAAAATAGAAAAAAGAAAGAGAATGGCTCGAGCAAATAGTGAGTGGCAACATGATGGGCACGATGCCCATTTTTTAAGACGAGTCCATCGAGTTCGAGTCAAAAGGGGAATTGCAAAAAAAACACAATCCGTTTATTTATTTCCATCGGTTTCCTCAAAAGCTTCGAAAAGCTGCAACGACCTTTGGAAAAAAATGTTTTACGCTCAGAATTTTCAATAAATTTCAATTTTCCCAGCCAATCGTGACGGAGTCTCGTTACGAGCACATTTTGCCGTGCGTCCCTCGGGGCTTTTTCGTACGGGTGCCACCACTGACACACATACGAACGGCCACACGAGCGTTCGGCCGTGGGCGAGTTGTCGTTCGTCCTTGTGCCGCGACGGAAGGGTAAACGGATTGAGTCGGACAACACCCACCCACACATTCCCCACTGAAGCGTTTGCCATGGTGGAATGTGTGGGATCGAGTTCCGCATGGGAGAAAAGAAAAAAATATGGCGTTTCGATCGAATGTCTCACCTGATTTCTCGGTAGTGTTCATGACCACCCTCCCGCCCTGTCGGTTTAATCCATGGGTCGAGGGGGGCTGAACTTGGGCACAACTCCCTGGGTGAAAAACACTCGCTGGTGAGCTCAAGTCGTGTTGTGTGGGGTTTGGGTTCGTCAGATGTCGCCACATGCTCGTCGACTCTTTGGCGCCGCGAATGCTACGGTTTTGGCGCCAAGTTTGGTTGGGATGGAACCACGTGTGTTGAGTCTGAAGATAATAAGAGATATTAATTTTGGTTTTTTTAAAATGTATTTACTGAGTGTACTTACTGAATTGAATTTGGTTTCCTGTTGCAGCAAAACATTTAGTTTTCGTGTATCTGTAAGGAAAAAAAAGTAATAAAATAAATAAAAAAGTAAACATATACCAAAGATACTACATTTTATCGAAAGTAATGTCGGACTCCGGACCGTATCAACGACTCACGTAATTACAGACTTAGCGTTTTCAGTTTCACTGATTTCACTTATTCCATCAATTCGAAACTAACCAAACTCATATTTAAGCCTAACTCACTAAACCTCGCTTTTGTCTTTGAAAATGTTTAGGTGAACCAAGATGTTACTAGAGGTTTATGACACCGAATAAACACGTAAATTTTTTCTTAAATACAAACAGTAATACCCCGTACCGTTATTTCAATTTGTACTACATCGGTATTCTTAGACCTACAAATTTTGTAGGTTTAAGAATACCGATTCTCGTCAAGATCTCGACGCCATTTTCCTCAACAATACTAAGCTCGCGCATGCGCGTCACGAAAACAAAAGGCTCATCTAGTTGACGGTATAAAGAAAGTACGTGACAACACCAAATTTTATGTTTTGAAAAACGTTTTTTAGCAGAAATGATACATTTTCTACATATTTGATTGTCTTGTGAAATGTACCACTCGATAAACGATTGTTTGGCGCCATCCACATAGCGTATTCATATTATTCAAACGTCGGTGCCTTTTGGCGCCCACCATTCAGGATATCCAGATGTAAATCTGGGGTGGGGTCATGGGGTGGATCTCTTAGTTTGTAGAACCAGTAGAACTGATAGAACCAATAGAAAGGCAGTAGCCAGATTTTCTCGAAGACTTACCTCGGTCCATCTTCCATTCTTATGATACCAATAACAATTAAAAAGTCTAGTTGCACAAGCAAAAAATATATTGAGCACCTACTTTCTGAGAAAAACCATCCACAAGATTGCCTAGTCCAAACGAAATCAATACTAAACTCAAAAATTTACCTTCTTAAATGACCACTTTCATCTAACTGGAAGCTGGTGCACCGTTGACCTCAAAGATGTGTTGATTGCGTATCTTCAATCAATACGAATCGCTCAGCAGGGAATCAAACACTTCTGTAATAAAAAATAAAAAAAACAAAAAGTGAATGGGCTGGCACTTGGTACTTTAAATACCTTTAATGAACTAAAAAAAAGTTTGCAAAACAAGGCCACTGCGTAATCATTTAAAATCATTTAACATTGTTGTGTAATCAGAGATAAAAACATCAATTTCTTTGTTTGTATTAGTTTTCACTAAGAAGTTGTGCTTTACTACATGTGATCATAAGAATAGCCATTTTTCTCGGGTGCCCGCTTGGACTTCCCCGCATTGTTCGTGGAAATATCAAGCACCAATGAACCCTCTTAATACGAACATTGAAGTAGGTGCGGCGTAAAATCCTGAGAAAAATCAAAGCTGTTCTTTCTTTGATCGCATAACTTTCCATGAGATTTGTTCTATTTTTAATAAAATCAATGGTCTTGGTTCGGATGTACTGCCACGAGATGCCACCAGATCTCTACTAGAGACAGAAGTGGAAATATTTATTTTTTAAGATTGGCAACTTGTTTTTATTAAATTTTTTTTTATCAAGAAATAATAACAAAGTTTTCAAATAAATCTAAGATTAAATTTAATTTAATCACAAGATAAAATTTTTAGAAAATCAATTTATATTCAATAGGTTTAAGTGAATTTATCTCATGAATGTATTACCTACCATATCTAGAAAAATCTTTTTTATATTTATAATAAAATTTATTCAAATTTGCTATAGACTTTCAGTTCGGTTTATACCAGTGATGCGAGTCTTAAGCACTAGATGCCACTACTTCACAAATCAAATCCCTAAAACCAGTGATGCAGAAGAGAATTTTTCAATAGTCGTATCAGTTTCTATAACCAAAAAGAAACTTACAACTTTGTGTAAATAAGAAATTGACTGAATTAACTGAATAATCTAAATGTAGTTATTATTTACTTACTTCCTTCAGACATTGTCCTGACATTCAGTTATCTGCAAATTGAGAACCTAATGCCAACTGGATCAAGAAACATCTGCAATTAATCAGAATTTAAATTAAAACAAATTTATTAATTGTCAGAACTTATTCAATTTAACAAAGCCAAATTAAATTACGTTAGCAGTTTCACATTACAATCCAGCACTCCACACGCTCAAGACCGAGTCAACATTACCAAAAGTCACAATTTTTCACCTTTTATTTCTCTCATTATAACTTATACCCAAAGTGAATCACCAAAATACTTTGATTGTATCCATTGATACCGGTGCTATAGGATGTTTGGAGTGGTTTCATGAACTATTTATCTTGCTCTAGAGGGGTAAGCTCAATTCGCTAGGGGATGGCTCACTCGCTCTAGCCCGTGTACACTTGACTGCCAACTTTATCTCCCTACATTTCAGATGATTATGTCATGGCACGGTGCATTAAATATTAAACATTGTTAATATGCATGGCATCGGTAGATGACACATGCCTTCTGCCTCGTTCTGCATTACCTTATTTACAATTTTCCAATAAATTTCACTCATATGCCACCATAACTTGTACTAATAAACTTCTCATCATGCTCACTGCGTGCAATCTTTTGTTAATCTCATCTTTCAATGAAAATCAAACTAAACTCAACAAATTCGTAAACATTTTCTCATTTCCATGTTTACCTCAACTCCCTTCCCCCGAAAAAAATCATTTCCTTTTACTTTCTCTGATCTTTCATAAGTTTCTGCTAAAGTAAGCATTTTTTTCTTCCTTTCAAGACCCCATTAGGATAGTTTTCTTTTTTCCTTCGCAGTATTCACCGGCTAACAATCCACTTTCTAATCCTTTTCGTGACAATAAAAGAAATATCTGGAGTCAGCACGAAAAACAAATACGCCTCGCGAGGTAAAAGCTGTAAATTTGGATGTGGGCTCCATAATAAGAACCCTTTATTCACTATTGATCATTCAAAGTGCATAATTTTGTTTGTGACGTGAGTAAAATATTTGTTAAACGACTTTGGCATTTCAAACACTTGATATTTCACCGGGGTTTAATTGGTCTCGCAACTTGGGTATTCAAAATCCCAATGACCAACATTCCAAACGGGATTAACACTAACATTTCTCTTTCTCCTCCGAGCTCGCATGCAAAATGAACCTCAAATTCCACCCTCTCGACATATTGAGTTATAGTATCAAATATTTTACACATTCACGTTAAAAATTCAAAAAATTTCTACAAAATCCATCGAAAATGCCAAAAAAGTACTCACAGTTTATTAAATTTAATTTCTCATTACCAGTTTAACCCATTATACGCCAGTCCCCGTATCTAAATTTCGATTTCAACATCCTGATTTTATCATTTACCAATTTACACATCAATACTAAATTTTTATTTTATTCCCGATTACATCAAAAAATTACTTTAATTTATTCCGACCTTGAGTATAATCAGATAATAATTAATACTAACTACTAAAATACCAAGGTCTCCCTTTAAATTTGACGTCGATTGTAAAATTTACTTAATTTCTATTATTTGGGAAGCAAAAACAATTATATTACTGCATTATAATATTGCATAAACAAAATTCATTCTTTTGTATCATTTTTCTTTCGTTATCGTTTCATCTGCTCCCAGCATCCTCACCAGCTGCATTATTTACACGTGAAAGAATAAAAGTCGAGATTCCAAGTCAACGTAAACAGACTGATAAAACAACTCCTTCGATAAACGTTGAGCTTTGTATACGCAGAAAACATGTTGACTTTCATACTGGCTTCGGTACTGTTTACTCAAGCAATTGTAAGTAAAAGTTTTCCAAATTTTTTTATTATTTTTTAATTATTTTATTTTATTTCGCTCAGGCCGCACCGACAATTAAAACAACCACAACAGCAGGTGCGAAAACTTTGCTTACAGATAAACCGGGACCTAATGTAGACGGGACCCAGAAGGATCGAGAAATCGATGGCGAAATCCCGGCGGAATTCTTAGTCTTATTCGGAACTTCTGACAAAGGACTCGGGTATTCGGCGGGTGGACCAGTGGACGAGAAAGTGGTAATCGCTAATCACGATACAGTTAATAAAACACCTGACGCTAAAGTCGTTAACGACCAAACGCAAAAACCGAGCAAGAGAGATGCTGCAGAGAATAAAGCTGCTTCTGTTGCTACTAGTTCCACTGCGGGAAGCACAACAAAAAAAGCAGCAAGATTCGATTTTATCACTGAGCAGGACATAGCTGATCCTACTAAAAAACCGGCCAAGTTTGATATTTTTAAGCCACCAACCACTACTGTAACGACGCAATAAAATGATACGGCTAATTTAACAATAAACACAAATGTATGTTATTTTCACTCGGATAAATAAATTACCTTGCAATTTAAAAATCTATTCTTGTTATTGTCGCTAATTATTCGAGCTATTGAATTATAAATCGATTATAATTTTAGATATTCGTTTGACGGTTATAATTTGTCCGTTGGTAATTGGTCAATGCTAGTGCTAATGCATGCAGTAGTTTAGTTAAAATTGCATATTGCTAAAATCAAAAATAATAATTAATTTATTAATTTACCTTCTGTTCCATGCCGCCACTGTGATTCATTTGTTGTGCTTTGAGCTTTAAAATTAAAGTTTAATGTGTATAAATGTGCATAAATTTTCATAATTTTCGTTGAAAATTCACGTCCCAAGCGGTCACTGCGAGAGACGGAATAAAATATTAAAATTTGAGGGATTTGTTAACTCACGTAATAATAATTTCCAAATCTGCCAGTTAATTCGTGATCTTATCTGATTCGTAAGTTTCGTAATGTTCGTTGATAAGACGCTAGTCCACGTTGGCCTATCTAACCCGCTGTCATACTTACTATATAAGCCTAATTAATGACCAAGATTACATTTTTAAATTTATAATAAATTCATATCTAATTAACGTACACTTACTTACTATCGATTCAATAAATGAAAATAATCTCGCCACCTTTAATTTTTAATTCCAATCTTTTATTCAAAGTCCACTACGACACACCGGTCATCAAGCTGCAGCAAAACTCAAAAATAATGAACACTACGACACACCGGTCATCAAGCTGGACATAACCGACGGAGCAGCAAAACTCAAAAATAATGAACTGTGATTGGTCGATGGCCAAAAGATGTCAAGTCGAAAAGCACTCACGACTGTGCCTCGATATTGATACTAAACTCTTCCGTCGTCATCATGCGATAAGAGGAAAGTGAATAAACAAAAGTAAAACTTTAAACTCAGTCCATAATGAGGCAGAATAAGCAATTAATTTATTCCCCAGCTTCTCATTTGTTCCTGGTAGGAAAGAAAATAGAATTTAATGAAAAATGAAGTTTTAAAATTTCATAAGAATTGTTTCATGTTGTGCTTTGCGCATCAAACTTGTCACGCGATTCAAACTTGACATTAAAATTAAAATTAAAAAGCAAGAGATGAAAGATGAGCAGAAAAAAATGGAGAAGAGGAAAAACAGCTCGGCAGCTGTATCATGGTTGATTAGATTCCATCAATTAAGAGTACAGCGTTGGTGCCATGTTTGCCAGGCAAAAGAGACGCCCGCTCTATTCTTTAATTAGACAATTAATTAAAACTAAAGAGAGATGCACTGCCATTGTTTTTAACTCTTCTGACCGCAACCACCAGTAACACAAACTCGATTTGGATGCAGTCTTTCATTTCAACAGCCGTTCCCGAGTCAACGTCGACAATCCACGGTCGTAAAATACCGTAAAATCCAAACAAAGACGGAATAAAACAAAAATAAACAAAACTTAATTAAATTACAGCGATAGACAAGACTTTTGTTTATTTTTATTAGCAAATTATACAAAATTCATTTCGAGAGAAAGTGGTCTGCGACGATAAGGCCGTCAAACCAACATTAAATTCCACTTTCACCCCTTTTGCTCTCAACATTTTCCAACTGTTGTGATAACAAGCCAGTTTGTGTTGACTCTTTAAGCTCCATAATGATGAAGTAAAGCATGGAGAGCGAAAAGCAACATTAAAGAATTTTCAATTAAAATACACCAGAGACAAATAACTCCCTCGTATGCCCCTGAGGCGAGAGGTAAACTAAAGTTGGCCGTTAGGGGAAAAGTAGGCAGCTGGCAAAGATTTTGGGTCGATGCAAAGGAACAAGAAGGGGACGACCTCGTGGTCAACCCCCTTAGGACGAGTGGCACAATAGGAATGACCGGATAAAGAGCAAAGCAACATCCGCACGTTTCGCCAGAGGTAGTCTAAGTGTAGAGATGAGAGAAAAGTTCAAACTACTGATTGAATTTAAGGCAAGGGAAAAGAAGAAACTCAAATAAAGAGCTAAATGGATTGCTAAAGGGAGTAATAAAAAGATAAGGAGATATGGAAAGTTTCATTTATGTTTGTAAATATCTTGCCTGTATTTGCTGCGATGGAATACTTTTGCTAGATATTGGATTGCGAGTCGGTTGCTATGGTACTAAGAATTTTTTTTTCGTTTCTTTTGCTTCCTGTTTTTGACAAGTGAAAATTTACGATGCAAATGAGGGCTGTTGGACAAAGAGAAGTCATTGCGTGGCACGCTAATTACTGCAAATGGATTAGGAAATTAGTAAAAATTCAAATGTAAAATTTCATCATCATCCTCTTTTGCTCCCGAGTTCACTCGTAGATAGATAAGACACCTCATTAACAGCAGTGGAAAGAAATATAAGAAAAGGAAAAAAAAGTGGGAAGGGATAAAAGAGATAACGATGCTGTAGGTCGACTATAAAACTTCATTTTATGAAGTTTGAATTTACATATTTTCATTGAAAACTTGTATTGATGCAACTCAATGGCTTTGTAAATATTGATTTTTATATATATTTTTTTTATTATAAAAAAGTGAATAATTTCTTTTTAAATCTTAGCTTTAAAGCTTGAAAGGTTTACCAAGTGATTAATTTTCCATTCCATTTGCAGCGTTCAATCCTCTTTTTACCCTCTTTTTACTCCACTTAATTTTCAAAATGGACCCAAATACAAACTGATTACAATCGGATTATTTTAAATCAGCTTAATTTTTTTTTATTTTTCCACACGTCAATCTAAATTACAGCAAATGAGCTCATTTATTGACAAAACACAGGAAAGAGAGTGAAGAATTTAAACTTTGCTGACTTTCCACGTTAAAACACTGCGAATGCATAAATTGATGGATGTCTGGGTGCTAACATGTGTCTGTCTGCTGCACATCTGCGATTTTTCCCTAAAAGAAATGCTGAAAGAGCACATGTGTTGTAAATGACACTTTCTTCCATCAAGTCCATTAGAAAAATGCAATACGTACCTTGGTTAAAAATGTCCAAACTTATAATTTATAAGTTTAACATTTAAAGTGATAAAAACGAACACGTTTCGGCGGTTTCCTAATGTCCGATCGATCGAAACGAAAGCGGTGTAAAACGTTGCAATTGTAATTCATTTTCGGCCGCTTTTAATATCGTTTATTTTCTTGTATTTAAGTGCACACGAGTCGATAATTAGCATGGTCGTTTGGCGAAACCCTTTTGCCCCGAGGTGCTAATCGCGATCAGCATTAAAATTTGCGACGGAGGCACAATTTATCAAAAAAGTGATTAAATTGAACGTAATTAAATTTTCTTTTGCAGAAATGAGCGTGAACTAATTCCAATTACATTTCCTTGTCTGCGTTTCTTTCAATCAAACGCCTATTAGCATCGCGATAAGCTCAAAGCTGCTGAAAAATGTCACTCCAATACAATTGCTCCGCTACTCACTCCGTCATTCGAAAATCAGAAAATTCTGCTTGTGGCATATTAGAAAAATTGCTTGTCAGGATAATTACTTCAAGTATCAAACCAGGAGGTTGACGTTTGACGGTATAATTAAGTCTAAGATTGGTTGATCGAAAAAAATTACCGATATTGTCAAAATAAACTCGCGGTAGCAATCAAATTTATAATATTAATGGGCACATCAAAAGTATAAGCCGAATAAATCACCGCAGTCTGTTGAACGTGTTTACAGAAGAGGTTTACAAATTTAATGAAATGCACACATCGTTACAAAAATTTGATAAATTCTTTGAATAAAATTGCCGGGAGCTAAATCTCTAATTAAAATGTATACCCGCAAAATATATTGCTTAAAGTGAACTTATAATAATTCAAATGTAAAGCACAACACAACGACTCGCAAATGTTTTACAAGATAAAGAACGAGTCTTACGTTTCTCGTATTTTTTAAGTTTAACGAATTTCATTGTGTTTCGGCTGTGACAGAAAAGAAAGGAGTTAATTTTTGTTCTTAATTAATGAGTACGTAAACAAACTTGTCATACAAATTGTATTTTAAACACGTAAATAAAGAATGAGAAATCTTCTCAATGGAATATTCATGTTTAGCTCGTTAGTTGCAATTAAGCTTTTCTCCTTCTTATCCGAAACATTAAGTTTTGGATGTATAATGATACATTTGACGTGGTTTTGCGTTATGCACTCGCTTCGGTTGCGTGAAGGGCCAAGCGAGGATAAGACACGCCTTTGGCCGACTGAATCGGTGAGTGAGTTCCCTCGGCTTTTTCTTGTCTGAGTGACAGCTTAAGGAAAAGGAAAAGGAGTCGAGTCGTAGTGTGACAAGAAAGAAACTTGGACACATGTGAGCACAAAAGAAAACCTTCATACAACAGACGCGCGTGACACTTGGAGCCATGAAAATTGACATTTTTCTCACACACTTTTTATCTTACAAGCGCTCAACAAAACTTGGCCCGTTTTTCTCCTCTTTTTATCTTCGTCCAGAGATGGATTTTCTTTAGTTTATGAAAAGAAAAATTCACACTTGGTTAAAATATTCGATATCATAGAGAGGTTTTATAGTGTGACTTCTAAAACCCGAATCAAGCGGGCCGCGAATCAAGCGTGCAAAAAAAAAAGAAAAAATTTAGAAAAACAAAGAAAAATTATTTAACAAATAATCGATAATTTGCCTACTTAAAATTCCCCTCTGAAATTTCAAAGTTTAAAAAAAAAATCTTGACATTGAAGAGTAATGGAGGGGAATGGAAGAACTTGTCTCGCTCTCTATCAGGATATTATATCAAAAATTCTGGGCGACAACATGACAAGTCATATTTGGTCGATCGATTCGCCCACTAGCAATGTCACAGGAAAAGAAAATGTTGAGCACAATCTGGTAGTGCTATCTACTTGAACGAGTCAACATTCGTCCTCTCTATCACGGATTACACACGACTGTCCACAAATCTTGCATCTGCTCTGCCTATCATATTTCCTGCAAACACACACCCGTTACGATCAACAAATTTTATCCCACCAAATAAATTTACAGTCTCACCGTTGACAGAGATTGTTTAAGCGGTCACCGTTCGCTTCCATCTTTTCCCGGCGGATTTGCTTCTTTTCTTACGAAAAACAACAAATTAGGTGCTTCTGCTAAAAATAAGAAAAAAATTTTACTTTATGCATTATGAATAATAAAAATTAATTGATGGCGTGCAAAGAAGCCGCCACTTTGCGAGGCGGTGCTTTTAGTGCAAATTCGAAACATTTTAAGGAAGAGGAGATTCGAGTGATTTTGTCGCGCTTGAAACACAAACAGCAAACAAACTTTTACCTCGGATTTTATTTTAACTCACGTTTATTTGCACGACTCGTTTAAACGTGCTGTTTATCTATACCATATCAGCTTATTTACTTTTCTTCTTGCATACAAATCACTCCCGCTTTTATCTTCCGCATACGGTTGCAAATGGAAATTTCTCTTTCGCACGAATAAAAAATAAATAAATAAAAAACATAGAAAACCAATTTCAATTCTGAAGCTAGAAAAATGATGTAAACCTTAAATACTCACCAAAAAACATCATAAATCTCATCTAACCAATTAAAGATACAAAAAAATAAATAAATATCCACTATTATTATTATTATACAATCAAACAGACGTCGTGCAGTGAAACCAAGCTTTGAGATTGAAGGAGGAGCTTTTGTAAATCGAACGCCGAGAAAAACCGGTCGGTTGGTTTACCCACAAGCCCTTATCAGTTCTCCGTCCAGTTCTCCCTAACAGACCGGACAGACGAATGATAAGGAAACGTGGAAAACGATCACCAAGTTGAGTATTTTTTCTCCTCTTCCCTCATATGTTGTCTTTCATTTTTCTCTTCTCTGCTACTACACGTCCTTGTCAGCAGGGAAGCAACCAATGAAGAGGACTCGGAAATGATCTTTCTTACACTCCTCTAACAACCCAGCAAGACGCCACTGCTGTACAAAAGAAAAAATGGGAAAAAGAAAGAAGACAATCGAACCGTCGCTATTCTCATAGAAATGACGCGAATTAATGAAAACCAATGGATCCTACGACCACCATTATCAAGAACTGCTGCAAGAACGTCACGAGTGGTTGCGCTGGTCGCCGCCCAATTTTATTGGAGGCTGCAATTGACAGCATCTGTAAAAAAGAAAAACAACAGTCACAATAAGCCTTTCGATCATCTTTCTTGATATTATTTTAAAGGAAAAAAAATAATTCAATAAAAAATGTAATGAAAAAATTGAGTTTGTCTCTCTAGAATCGAATTAAGAAAAAATTTATTTCGCATCAACCGGTTTACGAAGTAATAAATTGAAATGTGCGCATGAAACAAGGCAAGTTGACAATTGAAACTTGTTCGTACACAACGCAACGTGCACAACTGCCAATCAAATGCGAACATCGACTGCCAAGTCACTAGTTATTGAGCAAATGGCGTGGCCAAATGCCAAACCCACTATAAGCAAAACCAACAGGATTCGCTCCATCTAATCAATTCCACCAAGGACATTTGGCAAAGAAACAAGCATTTATATACATATATCCATATATTTATTACAAATTCCCTTTATACCTGTGTTCTTCAACTTTATTTTAAATTGAATTGCATTTTATGATCCAAATCCACGAGTTTTATGCTTTGTCGGTTTAATATGAATATATCTTATACGATTTTTTTATTTCCATATTTACGAAGAATAAAATGAAAAATCTAAGATGGTATAAAATTGAATTAGTAGCGGAATAAATCGCGTATTTCATATAAGGGTATGATTTTTCTATGAACTCGACTGTATCGATCAAAACATTAGGCAAAATGTCTTTGAAATTAATTTCAAACATTCCTTCAGAGTATTAAAAAAAATCGACTTCCTTTCATTAAAAACTTTCTAAAATCATTGCAAACTGGCAAAAACCAAAAACAAGATGCAGCTTGTTCATATTCCCGTTTCCCATAAACCCATGATTACTTTTTTTCTATCAAAACTATTTAAGAAAATAGTAATGAGATTTTACACACAACATTTGTTTAATATAGCCTGGCGGGAATAATTTTCAGCTGCCAATGCTCAAACTGTTGATGCAGTACTTCATTTCGTGGTGCCGTGCCGTGCTTGACGTGAGCAGTGCTGAAAATGATTTGTAATTTACCGTTCTTAGTTTAAAACACGAAAATAGTCATATAAACTCGAACTAACCGAGCGATTTTCATACTTAATATATGCCGTGCGCTTGACACAATGTAACTTCAATGTAAATTCAATTTTGAGGCAGCAAAAAAGGCAAATGGCTGTAAGCAAGATGAGTGTAAACAAATTTTACTTTACCCCTTGGTTTATGACGTTTAACAGACATTTGCTTAACCTTTTGTGATAAAATTCGCATTCTGTTACACCGCTACTCACATTTCGTGCTTTTTTTTAAAAGAAAAAAAACTGTGGAGTGCGGTTGCATACACAACAAACTCGACGTAGGAAAATGCATTCAAATCACCTTAAAGCTGGGAGCATAAGATGCAACTTGCACCGCCATCTTATTGATTGCAACCTTATAATAAGACTTGGAAAGATTAAGTTCCCAACGTAGAAATCTGCCAACGACACAAAAATCTACTCGCGGGATTGTCGCATCGAGTACTTTTCCATTCTTCGTTGTGTCAATACTTAAGAAAAGCAGCGGAGAGAATAAAAAAAATGCAAATCTAAAATCAATAAACAAACATTCAAAACGATTGAACTCGGTCGGCAATCAAAGAGTTGAAAGGATTAGTAGGTTCGATCCATTAAGCGTGCAAACGTGTATTGTCGAGTGGACTTAGATCTTTCTTTGCCTCTCCCCAATGATTAAGGAGGGCACACTGAAGGCTTTACACGATTCTGTGCTCTTGCTGGCCCCAGAGGCGCTCGCACTTCTCTTCAGTCCACCATCACAAATTGACCTGTAATGGCTCTCTACAAGAGCCATTTTTTTTGTCTTTACTGTATTTTCTCCATTTTTTCTCTTTTCTTTCGCAGACCCTTGAAGGAAAGTCATTCTCATGATTGGATTCGACAGGCAACTTGTGCAATTATGTGATTCATTGTGCAGAAAAGGAATTGTATATATTATACCGAGAAGGAAAAATGTTCAATATATCGGGTCGAGAGAGAGAAAAAATCGCAGCAAACTAATTGCAATTTGCACTCATTCTTCGACCGCACGTCAGCTTATTGAAAATAAAGCAATTGAAAATGTTGCATTTTGCTGATAAGTGATCATTAATTTCCGCACAAGTAATAAAATTGCCTCTTGACGTATTATTACAAGAATTTACAAATGGAGGCAACAAACAGGAGCAATCAAACAACAAATTATCTCGCCTGTTGATAACGGATGAATTTCCATTCGGTGCGAACCGTAACGACAGCCATTTCATTAGACGACAGCGGAAACGAGTGACTCGTGTCAGTCTTCGCACCGAACCCGGAAAAGTTGAGTCCTTTGCTGTAATGGCATAACTAAACGCGACTAAACTTAGTCGCTCGTCCTCTCGTAGAGAAATAGTGGTGAAAAGGAACTAGCGATAAACGGGTTTCAACTAACCCGTTTTCAAACTCACCCCTTTCTGCTCTGTGTGTATTAAAGTTCAGATAGCGAGCCGTGGAAGCCACCGCTGATAAGTGAGCGAATTATAGCATTACACGCGCGATAAACGCGCGGATAAGGTTTCTACCCCCGGACCGCGTCTCAGTGCCACGCCCCCACGGCGTCCCTCGGTCCAAGGAAGTCGATCACGTGGCGTGTTGACAATCCTATCTGCAGTCACCAGATCCGCTCAATTCTCCATTTGTTTCAAAACTCGGTCTCGACGTTGCCTTCCTGTCATCTCTTCCGCCAGCATTAGTTTCATTTCCGTTTATTTTACCAATAATTTTAAGCAAACTCGCGAGAAAAAAGAGAGAACGCGAGAATAATAATGGGGGACACAATCGGATATAAGGTTTCGCCTTAAAAGCCGATTTAATGTGTAATTTGAAACTATTTAGATTCACGATTTCATTTTCCGAGTCATATCTCGTTAAGATGATAAGACGAGGTATCTCTTTCGGTGTTTACCGAATCTTTGTACTTTGTTAATTAAAATTTATACAAAAGAAACTTATTTTCGAATTAATCGAGTAATGCGACACGTAATTTGCGATTATTTCATTTCAAAACTTTTTCTCAATTCTCTCTATTCAAGAAAAGAAACCTGAAAAAGACAAAAAAGTACATTCGAGTCCCTTGTGATTCAGAGTCCTGCCCAGTCTCTTGGCGATACAGGAGAAAAAAAAAGATATTTTTCCTTCAGGACTCATTGACTGCTTTTCAGTTAAAAAAAAAATTCAATCCTACTTCAAACCCAATCATAAAAAATAGAAATACAAAAAAAAAAAACAGAACCCGAGGCCGAATTTATTATATTTTTTCTATAGTTTGTAGACAAAACTTATAATAAATAGGTTATATATATAAAAAGTGAGCAAACTGATGCTGAATCAATCCAATTACACACGCCGTCAGCACCACCTTTTCATATCGATTCTCTTTTCACTCTTGATTACGTGAACAAGCATGCACCAATCACGAATCATACACTTTCCTAAGGTTAACTCCCACAAACCCTTTTACTCTACACACCATTTCACCCTTTAGGAGTACTCCCCCGACTTCTCCGAGCCATCCCTGCAAACGACACCTAAAATATTTCTTTTGTTAAAACTGACCGAGGGTGAAGACGAGAGGAAGAAGGAAAAAAATAAGGAAATAAAAAAATGAAGGAGCAACTGAGCATGCGTTGCACGCACAGAATAAACCCTGCAGCCAACTAGAGGGTGTCGGGGGTTCGAACGAGATCCAGGAAATGATCTCGATTATTCATATTTATCTCGACACGTTACGGTATAATTATTAGCGTGATGAGATGAGAAAATCGACTTTTCTCATTAATATAATTTCCTAATTCTTTTTTTACATTTTTGATAATAAGTTCGCGAATTTTTGCAGTAACTGGTTTGCGCTTTATAAAAAAATTTAAAAATAGCCGATGGAGTCGTTAATCTATCGACTAACAGCTCAAAGCAGCAACAAACCTAAAAATAAAACATTAACAAGTTAAATATTTTAGCCCTTAAAGATACCGTAATAATTTATGGTTTCCGAAACTTTATTTTAAAAAGTGCGATTATATTCAAGTTTATGGTTATTTAATTTCTATTTATTAAATTATTAAAACTTCCTACCGAAACGGTCAATAATTAAATATTAATTTGTCTCGCGAGAGAAAATGTCATCGTCGAATCTTGAGGGGATTCATTTAAACGTATTTTCAAACTTAATCTCACTTCTCGGAAACCAACATCCGAAAGAATAATTTTCTTTTTATTTTCAACGTGTTTGCATCTCGAGTCATGATGGTTCGTATGGGAAAGAGATCAGAAAGAGGAAAAGGCAGGACGAGTCGAGGGGAGGAGAAGGAAACAGAGACCGGAAAAAAAGGTGCCACCAAAACCACTTGAATGAATGAATGAATGGATCCGTTCATGCAACCGCCACCTTTTTAAAATCTTTTTTTTTCTAATTCCGAACATAGAACTTAAAAATTGTTACATATTTTCGCATTTCTGCGCACTTTTACGAGAGAAGTTAACTACCGAGGTCATAATTGGAGTTCTATTCATTTGGAAATAGAAAAATCGATGATTAAAAGGAAAATAATATGAAAGAAAACGGTCTCGATTGAATAGAGAAGACGTTTTCTTGAAAAGGCACAAAGACATGGCTGATGACTTGCAACATTGCCACATACATGCATGCAACACACCAAGAACCCAACTTGGTAATGACTTCTTTTCAATTTTAAAGAAAGGAGCGAAAAATTTCCTCTTTTATAATCATCATATTTTTTTTTCATTTCAAAAGGAAGGTAAAGAAGCCGCCGCAGATTCATTCACCTGAGGCTTCATTAAGCATCACACTGGGTTTCATCAAGTAAAATTCCCGTTTTCAAGAAATGGACGGTGCTTCGAGGTTGGATTGTGAGTCCAGATGCTATTGGCAGGTCTTTATTCTCCAACTAATACGTCACCAACACTTGTCTCTCTTTTTCTCGTTTTTCTTATTTCTGTTCCGAGTTGTAATTTTCCAAAACCCCGTTCCAATTAAATACACATCAAGTGATGAAAGTGAGGGCAAAACCGATGTAATATTACCCAACTGTCGATTTAATTAATGTTAGCAACATTTTTTCCCCCATGTAGTCGCGCCTTTATTTATTTCTATTTATTTTTTTAAAAGAAACAGCAGTTGCATGACTAAGTAGCAAAAAATTTTGGAACAACAGAGTTTGTTATGAAATAAGTTGGAAAAAGTACTCGGAGACTCAAATTGTGTTACAAAAATGTATTTTCTTCCTTTATCTAATATCATGACTAAATAATCACAATTGATAATGGTTTGACCAAACCCTCTAATTCGTTTAACCCCACAAACGTTGTAAAAGTATTGGAATTCAATTTCCATTACTTTAAAAGCAATACTCCAATATTTAAAGCTAGTGAGCTAATAAATGTCACAGTTGATGGTTTCAGCCTTACAAATTCAATTCAAACCACCAAAAAAAAAATTCATGCATAATTAAAACTTAAAATAAGAAATGAGTAATGTATAATAAAAATAATAATAAAAAGAAACTTACATCGAGTGGTGTCAAATTACAGCCATCAATTGGTTGATACATCCAGGAAAACCTAAAAACAAGTAAAAAAAAGTTGTTGAGAGAGAGATTTATTGGTGGACCATATCAAAACGGAAGGGCTGTTGACTGCAGATAAAACTAAAAATCAGTTCAAATTTTTTCTTCTTTTTTTTTCTTTACTTTTTATTCTTTGGCGATGAATCAAATTGATCTTATCAAGTGTGAATCACCAGCTCGTTAAATGAATTTGAATGATTTTACCATTAAAATTAAGAACACGGTCCATTAACAGTTCATTCCAAAAAGACGGAAGAATTTGCGAGCTGCCATTTTGTTTCTCCAGTGAAAGAATTACGATTTAAGTGGACCTCGGCAAATACAAGCAACTTGGTTGTACATGTCGAGCTGCTAGAGGGATAAATTGCGTTTAAAACTAGCACTATGAGATGGGGAGCACTTTGTGCGTGGTTTAGGGAAAGATTTAAGAAAGAAATTAAGCGTTATCGTTTTCGGCTAAAGCTCATTTGCCCCGTAATGGCCGCTAAAATGAGAAGCAGCAGATAGAGAAGAACTAACAAGATTTGCACGGAAAACAAGAAGCCCGGGGTTAAACGCCCGACATGTTTAATGGATTCATCATTACAAGCATCATTCTAACTTTATCAATAGTAAATCTAGTCTTAATCGAACTTCCCTTCTACCCTATTAATAAACACAAAGGAGATAAAAAAAAATCAAATTCTTTTGCAATGAGCCAAGACCGGGCTAATGATCAATTAGATCTTGTTTGTGAGAATGTAACTAACACCATTAGTCACAGGATCTTTTTTCTGGTTGCGTTTCGTCTAAAAATGGAGAAATAAATGGATTTTTTCCCCGTGATGTAAAAGAAACTTCATAATCGTAGCACCTCATCCGTCGCTCGAGTTGGCAGCTCGAGTAGTTGCAATGCAAGGGGAGCCTTTATTAGATCAGGCCAATTTGACATTTCACACAGCCAATTAGTGGCCCATCCTGCATCTCTCGCTTGCCTCGAATCCAATCCACTTCACCCGCTTTTCCTCCTCATCTTGTGACGGGCGTTGCTTTAATTAATTTAAGACTCTGCTTACACTTATCGTGCTAAGATACCATCCTTCACCCATTTTCCATTCCACTGGGAGATTCTTTCTACATCAATCCTTGGACCAGAGGTTCAACGAACTCAAAATGATCCGCAAACTGACTCAGTCAGTAAAAAAAAAATGGCGCCTTCAATTAGATGACAAGAATTTCCATTTTTTCTTTCCGCGCTTCATCGTTCCTTGAATTTTTACAAAAAATTACTTTAAAAAATCGAATTACTTACTATTGGAATGCAGAAAACGGATAAACGACTAAACCAGCAAATCTTTATCAGTGCGATGAAACGACATGGGACCATGGGATAGCTAACTATGGCCCGGAAATTGACCTTTTACCCGGACTAAGATTGCATTTCCACATTTTTGAAAACAGAAAAACATTGACATGTCGCAACTCGAGGCCACTTGCATCACAAACAAACAAACAAAAAAATTCGTAAAAGAAAAAAAAATATTGGAAACTAATTACTCAACATCCCCTCAACAATAACCATGACCTCACACTAAGGTCAGCTGTGACCAAACGTCCAACTTCCCTCCAACCCCAATCGCAATGGTAAAGCAATCGCTAATGATCCAAAATGAAGAAAAAAAAATTCCTCGTGAAGGTCATATGATTTTAACATGTTGACTCAACACTGACCTCATTCTAAGACTCCTGGCTTATTTCTATGAATGAAAATTACAAAACTCGCCTTCTTACCCTCCACGTTCGCACGAACACGTCGTAAAACTCAAAATGGAGTGTGAGATGCTGCTATTTTATCGATCCGAGTCAATAACTTGCATCTCGAGCCTCATTTCTCACTTAGCGGTATCCAAGTACGAAGAGGGAGGAATCGTTGAACCGCGAATCGAATTAAATCTTCATTTCAATATACACGTGTGATTTAGCAGTCTGAGCGCGTGACGTCGACAGACTCGACCCAGATCGGCGCAGACTGCACATTGTGTCCACTCGACACCGCATCGTGGCTCCGTGTCCTCACCCTCCACCGAACGGAATGGACTTTTCTGGAGGAAGAGGAGAAGGAGGGATGCAGGGTACTAGAAGAGCGACCAACCAGTAGCGGAAATATCCTCGCAGCAAGGCCAAAATCAAACAGGAAGTTGAGGCGAGACTGTGTGGCCTGTCTGCGATTCTATTTTTCAATCTTGTTGTTGTACAGACGGCATTTTCTTCTCGCACAACAGCAAACTTTCTAGCAGCTGGTGAAATATGGAGTATCGAAAAGTTTCGCGATGGGAGGGAGGAAGCAAACAAGAAAAAAAAATGATGGCAGCTGCAAGTTGGGTGTGTGGGAATTACCCAATTGCCACTGGTACAATATGAAATTTGGTTGCCATCTGCTGTATCTGAGAAATTAATTGCATTTATTTTTATTCTGTTTTGAAAAACAATTTTTTTTTTTTCTGCGAGAATAAATTCTTTCTTATGGTGCTTTTATTAAACGTCGCATGACAGACAAATGCGTGTCATTGTGGGTAATCTTGACGCGTAGTTGGGCCGTAAATCGTCTTTCCGGTGTCTAATATGGAGAATCAGACAGGGAACTTGGGGATTACAACTCACACAAACCGACAATTATAGGTTATGGACGGAGAAAGGAGACACTCGGATGGAACTCATTTGTCAAGAAGACGCACAGCGAGGAGTTTTGGCCCACTTAAACGAATTACAAAACTTCTACGTTTAAACGTCGAAATGTATGATTTACTAAGAAAATTACACCGTTTTCTCTCTGCCATTGTTCAATCTCGCTTGTCAACATCCAAAAACGATCATTTGTAACATTTTTTTCATTAAAAAGATGGATAAAAGATCGATTTCTTCTATTTTGAGGTATCATTTGTGATGATTGGTGGCAATATTTGATACTTAGTAGCTCGAATGTCAATTCCAGACATATTAATTCTATAAAAAGAAATCTGGTTCTCTTTCTTTCATTCATACCAGTTCTTCTTCAAACCAGACAAAAACATGCAGTTGAAGGTTACGATTTTGGTCGCGTGACAAATTTCGAGACTCATGTGTTGTTACATAACCCAACTTTCTTAGTTTCAATTTAATAACGACAAAAACAAATAAATCGCAGTGAAGTATCACTCGATCTTGCTCTAAATTGCAATTTCAAAGTGGCACGAAATTGTTTACTTTCACATATTAAATTTTTATTTACTTCCGAATAATTTTCAGAAAAGTCGTGGATGTGGAGGAGAAAAGATCCAACAATAAATTTAAGGATATTCAATACGGATTCCCATAACGAAATATTGCGGTGGATCGATAGAAACCGCACTATTCGATTCAAACTTGACCAGCAACCCCACTTGAAAGGCAGACAAAACTAAATTCAGATGGAATTTTGCCATTTCTTTTCGGGTCGGTCGCAAAAATTACGGTTCAATGCAAAATGTAAGCTGCTGCTTGCGAACTGCGGCTTGAAAGGGAGAAAAAGTTCGATAATCTCGTCTTTTCACAACTGAAAACGAGTGACGAATTTCCATGCAGAGCGAAACCAGATAATACCCTCTCGCACGCAACCCTCCCTCTCTCACACACATCCGCAAACTCACCTTTTTCTCCTTTCCCTCATCAGTAAACACCTGAAACGAATGGAGAAATGTAGCGCAGCTATTCATAGGATCACGAGGATTTGCTGATCATCACCTGCAGTTCAAATCCCACAACTGAATATTTCACATCTCATCCAATCGCATATATTTATACAATCTAAAAAAAAAATAAAAAGAAAATAAAGGAAAAATGTAAATAAATATTTTTTTTCTTTTAAAATTTGTTACTTAATCAAATTAGAATTACAAAACGTTATTCCCTTTAAAAAAAAGACGTAAAAGATTTGAATTTTAAACAATTCCAAGTCCCAAATCGATGCAACTCGAGGTGATTTGCCTGCACGTGCCTCATTTCGAGCAAATTTCAAGTGTTGTCGAAAAAATTGAGGGGTTACAGCGAAAAGAGCGATGAGGTTAGGGTTGAAGAGGGGGTGTGTGGTGTTGTGGGGGTGTCTAATCGGCAACAGAGGGACTAGGTGGCAAGATGAGGATGCGAAGGGCAGAAGACCCGGACGCCCGCGCCACTTCCCAGGGAGAAATTATCGCGTAAATCATCCGGTAACCATGACAACATTTGCGTAATGGCGTTGCATCTTGCTTCCCTTCTCGTCCCCAACGGTGCTCGCTAAAGATGACACTCGACTTACTTGTAATTTAAATTTAACTCCATTTACTAACAATAACGAAATTACTAAAGTTTGCAGACATTATAAAAACAAAACAACTTTCTATCGGAAATTAAAAACAAGCCTAAACTACTGAGCAAAATCGTTTCTAATTGATTTAAGAGCGAGTTTTAAATTGAAATTTCATTGATTTCCCTCTCAACCAATGACTGATTTGCTTTTTCTCGCTTCCCCCCACATCACCTTGAGGTTTGCATTAAATCAGCTGGCCCAACCCTCGAAATCTCCCGACCACTGTTTTGCAAATTATGCGGGTTCAAGCGCAACGTTTACAACTTTGTGGGCGACGTTAACTAAATCCTCCTCCATATGTATGTATATGGCCATTTTTTCCTCCGACATGAAAATCGCAAATCGCAAATCCTAGGATGTAGTTAAAGTGGACGAAGAAGTGATAAGGGAAACCCCGTGTGCGTCGCTGGACTGCCAATCTTGATTGATAATAAAAATACCATTTGCACGACTTTGCCACACCTATAAACGCACGCGCTCCAAATAAAGAATAATCCCAGTAGAGGTATTAGTGTCAAACTATAAAATACCTTTACACGCACACAATACAACTTCTCATTATCCGAAATAATAATGCATGGCATGCCAAAACCCTTTCCTTCCTTCCTTTACCAAACTTCAGCATCTCATTTGCATTTCCCGCTTTACAGAATCCACAATTTATTAGACCAAAATCTCAACTTTCTTAATGTCAATAACAACCAAATCACACTTCGAGACACTTTAATTAACCCTTTTTATTATTCGGTCAAAGTAAAAAAATTCAAACCGAACATTACAGAAAAGCCAACACTATTTTATTTACATTTATAAAATATAAAATGAAGTTTGTTATTCGCGACGCGTATTTGCAAACGTTTTGGAATAGTGGACCCAGCTTTAACTAAGGCAAAAGGGGAGGGCAAAGGGTGCGTCACCGAGCACCACCAATCGATAAGCGTCGAAATTTCATTAAAGGACCCCTCTACCACCCCTTGCACGTTCACCCTCGCTTCGCCCTTCTCTTTCAATCTCTGTGCAACGTCCAAATCTTGGTGCATAGTGCATTGCAGCTGCTGCCAATCGTATGCTAACGAGCAATGTCTGCTATCCACTTATAAATGAGACATTAAAATTCGTTTAAGCGTGCTGTACTCGCCTTATACATACCTACCGTAGAAAAATTATCTAACGACTTCATCTTTCAACTTGTGCACTTACTCGAAAAAGGCAATTCGATACTTGGACACATCTTTTTGACCCCGCTTTGGCTCGATACCAGAATTTTGTAATGAGGGACATAACCATAGGCTTTTATACGCGGTTTTCCATCTCCCCCTTTGTCTACCAACACGGTGGAGTTAGTGACGCGTTCTAACCACACTTTGATCCATTAAAATTAAAATAGCTCTATAAAATTGCTTAATAGGTCTACTAAACTAGGTTGAGTACAACTTCATTTGAAATACGCACCCCCTTCATTATTATTTCACTTTTTTTACCTTGCGAACAAAGGAAAAAAAATACACTTAAAACATTTCTTAAAGCGAGTAACGAGTTTTTGAATAAAACTTTTATAATGCTCATTTATAACGCTCGTTTATAATAAAAATTTAGAATTCCGTTTATATCGCGCTTGAATTTCGTCGTTCCACTCGTTATTTATTTCCGATAAATCAATAGCGGCTTAAATTTAACTAATTTGCATTTATTTCGATGAGTTTCCACCCTTTTGACTTACAACAACATTGTAAAATGTAACTAGTGCGTTTTTTAAAGGCAAAAAGGCGTCAATAAAATAAGATTCAATTAAGTTTAGGAAATCCATTCCGTTTTTGTATCTCGTTTTAGGCCAATTTACCACGCCTGATTCGAGTGTTTGCCGAGAGACCTCGGGGAAAGTGACTGTGCATAGTTGTTCTTCTCATTTCCCAGGTGAATTTACACCGCTACGTGCGGACTAGAAACAAAATTACGGCAACGCCATCAACGGCGCGGTTGCAAAGAACACTGGAACGTCGTGCATGGCCGGGCGGCAACTATAACGGGCTCAATTCCCTCGGCTGCCTGTCGTTGGTTGGCCAATATTTCTTTTTCCATTAAGTTGCCCACCCCTTCCCCTCTTTTCTTTAGTCTGTAGAATAAAAGCATGCAAATTGCTCGAGCAATACCCCGCCTTCCCAGCCAAGCACACAATTAAGGACGAGCTCGTCCAATAAACAACCAAAATGGTGGCCAAAACTCACCTACAAAAAGAAATGAGGGGAAAAAATTCCCCTTTCCCCATTACGGTTGATAATGAATTCATAGAGTAAATATTTATTTCAATTTTTTTTAATATAAAATAAAACGTCTGTTCTAATATAATGAATTTTTTTATTTGCAAGAAAAAAATTAGGCGCGTGCCAGCTTAAGCCATCCACCCACATTCATTAAAGATGCAAGAGGTGGAGGAATCCTCGAGGGAGTCTCCGTAGGAGAAAAAAATGGAGAGACTTTAATAGCATTAAAATAAATAAGGCACGTCACGTCCACTGGTCTACACTTTGATGTCGACTCCGTTGGGAAAAGTAGAAAAAAATTAACTAATTGATATGTTGATGGCGACGCGTCACGGCTTTGTGTTTATTCTGCTTAGAATTCTCGAATCGAATAGTTTTCTGACCAAAACAAACCCGTAAAATCATTAAATTCCGCAGCTTTTATTCGCCAACGCGATGGAAATGTTTGAGCACTGCAGTGAAGCCCACCCGTTTTAAGGCGGAGCTTTTGTTTCAATGCAAAAATTTCAATTGTCTCATTCGTATTCGCTCTTTAAGTCGTAAAAGGGGATAGAAATATTAACTAGTAAAACGCAGGTGCAGATGAATGCCACATTTAAATAAGAAGGAACGAATAAAAAAATGAAATAATTTTTTTTTCAATTAAACATACTTCATTTTCAGGCTTCTGTAAACATTAAAACACAAATTTATGATAAATATTCATCCAGATTTCTAAACCCTTAAAATCCCCTTTTAAAAAATACATTTTTTCCATTTTTTAAAAGTTTAAAAAAATTATGAGGCTTTGCAACACGACGAGCGTTGTAGGAGCACATACGGGTTCTGGCTGAAGAAAAAGAGAAAAATGCGTCTAAATCAGTTAACGGCCTTCTGGTGGCACCATCAGGGCACCTCCCCCCGCATGGAAACCTTTATTAAAGCGCTCCGACATGCAAAAAAGCTGCATGAAAAAAATATATGCGAATAATAAATTCCACACGTGTAATATTATCGTGGAAAAAAACTCGCATTTTGGCTTAATCGAGGAAAATTAAATGGAAATACAATTAGATTAAAATAAATTAACTTCAAATCAAACTTCACTTTAATTTATAAAACGTAATTAAAATAAGAGAGCAAATGTCTGTCAAGAAGTCAATTGCGATAAGAAAAAGCGCTGGTAGCGAAATTCCATTAGGTAAAGTAGAAAAGATGCAGGGAAAGAAACGAAGGGGAAAAATAACACGTGAAATATTTACATCTCACGAGGCGTACAGGTAAAAAGAAAAAAAAAAGAGTGACGGAGAGGGTCCTTCAATAATTCAAGCCAATGGGAATCGAGATTTATAAGGCAGAGAAAAACACTCCTTTCCGCCATGAGGGACACACATGCCATTCGAATCTTACGAGAATCCATTAGCCAACGAAACCTCGCTGTAAGCCGAGGAAACCTCGTTACAGCGAACACGCAAATCACAACGCGATCATCATGCACCTGCTAACTGTAGGTCTAACTCCTTCAAATTTATGAGGCTTGTCTTTGGCTAAAAATGAAAATAAATAATGGAAAGATGAGGAAAATGTACTCTAGTTTTGGGAAAAAAATGTAAAGTGTTTTTAGTCGAAATCGAAGTTTGTTTACTTTCTACGTCGCTGAGTTTTAAACCGAAAGTTAAGATATTTAGAATTTTCTATTTTTTTCATCAATTTTATATTCCTTTATTTTCCTCCCATTCTATTGGGGAAAAAAGAAATTTAATGAATATTATTGTTGCATTTGGTTGTAGAATTAATGAACCTGAATGAATTTTTCATTTGTTTTTATTGGAATACTCTGAAGATTTAATCAAAATTCAGTTGAATTACAAATAGAACAAGTTTTCTTTAATTTCAAATTGATTTTCTATAATGAAAACAAAAAGCAAAAGGGAAAGAAAATCCACTCAGCGACGTGAATAAAAAACAAATATAAATAAATACACAGATTAGGATTTGATTCCTAAGCGAAATTGCCTTTTTTTTTCCTTCCCCGACTTTAAAAGCAAAAAAAAAGAAGATAATAATGAGAAAAGTAATTTTTCAATACAAACAAAGCAAATTAAAGCGTTCAATTTAATTTTAAATTTTTATTCGAATTTAATTTCGCCATTTTTTCCTATTAAATTTTCAATTAAAATATTCCCGGAGCAATGGCACAATTCCATAACGACTTGTTTAATCCTTTCCAATTATCGGAACCCCTTCTTCAAACTATTCGAGCAATTTACAGGAAATAAGTGGACCTAAGAATAAAATATTTCTTCCGTATTTGGATTCATTCCAACTTGACTCTTCTCAGCCGACACTCCCCATTGTGATTGAAAAGGGGAGAAAATTCCCTTTTATGCATCACCAACATCCAGACCTTATACCTAGAGCAATTCTACCTGGAATAAATCCAAAATTTCCATCCTTTCAAAACCAAAACAAACCTCACCAAACTCAACATTTAAATGCCATTTTTTCATTTCACCAAAATCAAAAATAAAAATTTTCGCATTTTCTCACATATTCCAATTAAACATTCCTTACCTGGCAATTATTCACGTGTCACATTCCCCTTTTCTTATTAAAAAGAAAAATTTCGCCTCCTTCTAAATCACAAGCACTAAAGCTTCAAAAGAAATGTTTCAACCCCCACCCTCACCTTCCCCTTGAGACAGAATTTACGGCTTCATAAATTTATTCGGAAATGATGCGACGCGTCTGTCTATATACAGAAAGAGAAATAAAAGAAAGAAAAAAAAAAAACGAGATTCAGCTGCATTCAAAACTGCATTCAATGCCCTTTTTTGCCCATCAAATTTTACCCACGTATCACCATATTTCAATTTTTCCATATATTTTCCTTAGATAAAAAAAAAAAATAAGAGAACAAGAAGTATGGAAAAAATAAGCTTAATTTAAAATCCCCAATCAAAGCGGGGTTAAGCTTTGTGGGAAAAAATGCATTCGTGTAATAGCTGGGGTGGATCGGAACGATTTTTAATGAGAACAAACTCATTTTCCACTTTTCAATGACGTCATGTAAAGAAAAAACGAGAGGAGAGCAAGCATCAAGCTGCTGGATTCAAATTTAATATACGGATCGATATTTTTGTCAAGGAAAAAACGTTCCCTCAAAGCAGCTGTTTTCTTTCCGATTGAAAGATCTAAATGAAGGACTTTGGGGTCAGTTCAATTTGATTTTCCATTATTTTTTCCAACTCCCCAATCTTTTTTTTTCTTTATTATATCCATATTTTATAAAACGCCCTCCCGAATTGCTGCCCGCCTGACACATCTGTCGTGCAGCAAAGCCTATTTTTCCCCGCTTTGTTTATTTTTTATTTCATAATTTTTTAACCTCGCGTTTCTCCTATCAAAAAAACATTAATAAACTACGAAATTATAATGTTATCACTCACAAACGCCCTTCCTCTTTACCCTTAGTCACATAACACTTCTTCTTTATCCATAATGTTGATTCAACACGAGTTGCACTAATGAGATTGAATTGGGGTTGCGTACTTTTAAATATTAACAACTTTCTCTTCCTCCAACCCCAAACTAAAAAGCAAACAACACTATTACTTTAATAATAATAATTTATTTAATTAATTAAAATTACTTGACACATCTCCTTCATCCCATTTTCAATTCTCTTTAAATAACACGTATTAAAACGCAACTAAAAATTTATTACTCACTAAGCCGTAAGCCTCGGTGACTAGACATAACTTATTTATGACCGCTACAAACACGTGCAAAATATAATAAATGAATACGTTAATCCGATATTCCCTGCATCTACAATTTTTAATGTAAATTAAGCTGTTAATTAAATCAATTAATTCTAAAAGATCACCGAATTCGCTCGATTTATGCGTGGAAAATACCAATCAAAACAACAGGATCCAAATGCGTGCAATTTTTCTAATTATTTTTACGCTGCAACCGAATAAATAAATAATCAGCTAACCGTTGGTCAGTTACATCGGGTCAACACAACATTCTTCCAAAGGGCGAATTGATGGGGGTATAGCTGATTCATCATGGGGAGGAGATCAAAGCTTAGTCATCGAATCAACACACTACGCCCATTAATTTCGAGTTTGGAATTTTTAACTTTTCTTCCAGACAAAAAAAAATTTGAATAAAAATTTGAATAAAATTTAATAAAACATCCCCCCGAAGCTAATTTCCCCATTTCCCATCGGTTTTATCAGTTAAAACAGCATTTATATAAATTATAGTATAAATTCTCTCAATGGTGATGGTCACGCTTTAATGAAGCCTACTTTGGGCGAAGAGGGGAACCACCCAGCCTATTATGTGATTAAAAAAAAAGAGAAAAAAAGCTGTTAGGTTTAATTCGACACCACTCCTTCGCAAACAAATAATTTTAAAATGATGGGTGTTTTATTACACAATCGAATTTCAATTCGAGTCCACTGTTTGCCGTAACACGGGGTGGTTTTGTCTCAGAGTGTACACACAAGGTAGACTAAACAGCACACACAGTGTGTATTGGTCCGCAATCACAGACATCGAGTCAACATACCTTCTCCCTTCCAACAGACGGCCCATTTTGCCTTCTTTCTATTGGTCCAAATCCCAATTGGGATTGTGCCTCTACTTTTCTCGCACTTTTCTTTCTCATTCTATTATCTCTCCATGTTGCCATGTGCCAGCTGCGTTCTTCTGCCTCACTGGCACAAGATGTCTTTAAAAAAAAATTCTCAATGCCCTATCTCTCAAACTCAACTCGTTTTGCCCTAATCACTTCTCACTTTTCCCCATTTGTCATTTCCTTCTACGTCATTACACCGAAATTTAAACGAAATGTGATTTTTAGAGCTTTGAGAAATAAAATATTACAACATCACACGCTGTTACGTTTGTAATAAAAAGAAAATTTACCTTGCAATGCAGGTGAGTGGCAAACCGTGCACCTGGAAAACACAAACAAACTAAATGAAAACGAGAAATCTAATAGGCAAAATACGCATGCGCGCAGTTCAATCTGGTATTCAATTCAGCGGATGGAATAAAAGAGTGCAGACACGTGACTGGAGTAATTAACCAATGCAGCTGAGCCCAATACGTCACTTCGTTTATAAGCTTGTATTTTAGATAAGATAAAACAGTGGGTGTGATGCAATTGGATTCGTCCAAAGGATTTCCTTATTAAAAAAAATTGTACACAACGAATGGTTTAAATTTTTAAAACTAAAATATTTACCCGAAGGAAAAAAATGGAAAAAATATAAAAATGAGAATTGCGATGAAAAAACAACAATAAATGATGCACATTTTAAATTCGTCTGCTTATACAATAAAAATAAAGCGAAAACGAGAATGAAATAAAAGAAAAGGAAACAAAGGCGGGAGGAAAGGGAATGAGACGAAGCGCAGAGGAGAAAGAAAAAAAACTCATATTGGCTTATATATAATAAATATATTATTTTTTTTATTCTGACTTATGCCCAAAGGGCGAACGGTTGGGAAAACAAATACCAACCCACACGGGATATTGGCCAACTCCCACCTACACCGAATGACGTCACAACCTAGCAGCCGGTACACTTTAAGCTCCGGAAAATATAGAAATTAGAAAAATATTTACGTTTTTCGATTGATAATAGTAACTACAAGCTATTGCGATCTTATAAAAATAAAATTTTCCGCGCCAACCATACCTGAAATGCGAGAGAAGCCATTTGCGGGCGATCAAAGTAATGGAGTCGTATCATTGTGCGGTTGTTGGTCATACCAAACGTTAAGAAGAAGGGCAAAGCCAAGCAGATGAGACGCACATCACACCCCTTTGTGGAGTCTGGCACTTGTCAAAACGTTCCCACTGCATAGCGTGACGTCACAGCTTCCAACATGGACTCCGTTGTTCTGCGAGCAACTGCAGCAGAAGGCAGAGTAGCATGTTCGGAGCGAACCGGGTGAAGAACGAGTCTCGGAACCACCGGCCGCCATCACTGGCATCGAAGCACAGTCAAAAAGAAGAGGGTCGGCTGCCCAACCGAGCGAGAAATTCACTGCACTCGTTGCGAATGGCGAGCAGAACTGGAAATGTCTCGATTCCTTCGATTGCGCGATCATTTCTGCGTGCGGCGGGGGTTTCCATCGATGCCTGGACGAGTTGACAACGTGGGTAGAAGCGGGAGACGTTGGCAGGAGACGCATCTGTGCGTGGAGCGACGAGGCGATGGCGGCGCGAGCTGATTCGCTGCTCGACATCTCTCGCTCATAAATAGTCGGTGGCTCTCCCTACCTCCTCACCCTCCTCCACTCCAATGGTGTTGCCATGGCAACCAAGCCTCATAATCCCCACCTCTTCCTCCCCTGGCTCTTTTCCCTACGCGTTCGCTTTCTATTGTAGCATCCTCATTAAAACGGAGGATGGCGGCCCGAGTGCCAAGCACAATGTTGGCCCAATGTCATCTAAGTGTCGGTCTAATTAAGGCGCGGGTCACGTGATCTGCACAAAACTAAAGGTGAATGCTTTCCGTCCATCAACGACGTGACAAAAATTTTTTTTAAAATAAAAAAAAAAATCCTTCGTCATGGAATTTTCGACGCTGTCAAAAATTTTATAAATATTTTCACCCTTTAACACCGCAAACTGCTCCAATCATGGCGCACGCATTAACAAATTGGAAATGATTTTTTTTTTCAATTTCATTTGCACAAATCGAAATTCCGAGCTTCTTTTCAGCTCAGTAATCAAAACATTGATTAACTTCACGCATTACACATGTACAATGCAGTGAAGCTTCCTTCGCACTCAACCCGCGATACGCAGAGCCGAAAATAAACCATTAAAATGCAATTTGTTTGAAGAAAAATAGAAAAAACAGGACTAAAAGACTAAAATAATTTTCAATTAAATCACCGTTTAGCAGGATGAAAAGTCGATTAATAAACAATAAGTATTTAACGCTGATGGAGCAATAAGTTAAATCCCATTTATGAGGTCACTACGAGTCATACAGTCCCTGTTGACACTCGCTGGGGACGAATGGATGGATGGGATAGAGGTGATGGAAAGAAAGTCGAGTCTGATCAATAACCGATTTTCGCCTAAGGAGAAGGGAAAAAAGTTAGGGAGGAGGAATGAGCCCATTTTGCGTCTACAGAGCGAGCAAACGAACATCTTCGCAAAAAATGTGCAAATTGAAGGTCAATTTTCAATTTTTTCTCACCAAAAACGTGTGAAATGAGGTAAAAAAATGGGAAAATGGAAAATTCCAGTCGGAAAGGGTGGAAAGGGAAAAAATAAAAATAATATCACATAAATAAAATATCCAAGTGCATTCTTGATAACATTGCGATCGGTAAAGATAGCGCTGGATCATGAATGAATAATCACAACCAAAGCGCCTTTGCATAATTCATCGGTTCCACGAGCAGTTTGATAGTCAGGTAGATGCGTTTTTAATATCATTACAAACAAAATCCATCGGTGCGCTCAAATCCAAAAGACAAATAAATCAAAATTACAAAAAATAAAATTCCATCCGAAAACCCTTCAACCCTTTATGCCTCGCATTTAATTCGCAAAATCCTCGCTGCAGGTATCGAAATGCCAGCCAGCTCGTCGTGTACCGTCCTATTCTCTCCTAAACGCCTTGTACCAATTTTTTTCTTTTACGTTTCCTCTTAAAAAATTTACTCAAGCGATCGAAGCAATCGAAGTGGAGTCTTGGCCCCCAGCAGAGTTTTTTCCACCACACTGATCACCAGCTCATGTGACTTATGCTCAAGGTGAATTCAATACACTGACTCGTGCTCGTTTTGAACGCAGCCATTTTCAATCAGTCCACGGCTCACCTGATTGGCGACTCCCCATCAATCAATCGATCAATAAACCTCGCATTTTTCCCACCGAGTATCGCTCGTTTTAATCAACCTCTAATAACCCAACAAAACATCCGGGGACTCGCGAAAAAAAATCGCCTTCCCACCTATCAATAAGCTTGCCAGGTGCAAATATATCACCTCCACCCAATCCGATTACTTTCCAGGTTTAAAAAAAATCTTTTTTCTATTGATTTACGGCGCAATGTATAAATAGTATTATTGCTACTCGTATGTTTTACTAAATCAAAAGGACATCTGTAGTGAAAAAAACATCAAAATAAACGACCCTTTTGCAATTTCACTGTATTTTCAGAGCTGAATAACATAATCTCGTAGTTTAAAGGCAATTTTTAGATTCTCAAAAGATCTATCAAAATGCCATAAACGCAATTTAAAATAGAAAAGAAAAAAAGGTTTTGAAAGAAATAAACAGTCAACTGCAGAATTTCGGTTTCGTAATTGAAAAACTCGAGTGTTACACTTAATAAAACATTATAAAATACCAAAAACCGAATCTAATAACAAGAAATTCAATGTCAGACACACCTGATATCATAATTTGATGAAAATATTATTTTTCCCAGACAACTCAACACCCATCATCCTCCACGTGATTATTTCTAATAAGAAGTAACGCGAAACTCATCTAATTCCACGAGATACCGACCCTTTCTCCATTAAATCATAAAATTACACGAAAACTGTTAAATTTAGCACGAAAAACAGCAATATTAGAAAATTCTTCGCACATTTCAATTGGATTTCATCTGGTCATCAATACAAATCACAAACACTTTGCTGCGTGACGTCGTAAGTGAGAAGAATGAGTGAGATACTGACCACAATCTCCCTACGTCAATAAATCTTACTCTGAAAAAAAACTCACTCGAGTATTAATAATGTTTACAGTGGTGATATATACACATCTTTAGGCTTAAATTTTACAGCGAGTCCAAACGCAGTGAGAGGAATTTTGTTTTCAGATTGGCCGCAAATGGCGGAGACTTGTTCAATTAAAACCGCCTCAATTGCATTTGGAGTATGTCCGCCTGGACCTCATACGAACCTCTTTGTAACTAGATTAGTGCAATTTGTGGCATCCTTCTTGGCCCGTGGCGCTGCTGTTGTGCTGATTCAACAACTTCGTTACAATGAATTCACGCACAAAATCAATTAGGCCACAATAAAATAAGTGATATTTTCTACCTGAATGATATTACGCGCCCACACGTCGTTACGACTAATTTCATTAACGAGCGACCACAAACGAGTTTAAATTGAAATTAATCTTCTTTATTAAATGTCAACCCAACTCTTTATTTACCCTTTTTTATATATTTCTCCTCAGCTTTAACATCAGTTACAACAAAACATGACAAATATCTAATAGAAACCTGAGTCCTTATCTTCTGACAGACACTTGAAGCAAGGGTCCTGCAAACAATAATCAAAGTGCACAATAACATCAAAAAATGTCCTTCAAGAAGTAAGTAATAGAAAAAGCGAAATGATAATAAAAAAATTATCTTCAATAATTCCAAATAAATTACTGCATCTGATAACTTTTTCGTGCTGTTTTTATAAAGGGGACGAAGATATGGTTTTTGAAAAAAAAAATTTTGATTTATTTCCACAGGTGACACAAGTTTGCTTTTGTTGATACACTACAAAACACTCCAAACACACCAAATATACCTTTTGCTAAATCCATTTAGTCCCGAGCCACGAGCCAAATCCAGCGTTGATCTCTATATTGAACCAATATTAGAAAAGAGACATCCACAATCACCCACTAGCACAGGAAATTGCCACCCTGGTGCTCACACACTCCAAAGAATGAGTTTGAGTCTGCACCACCACTTTTTCTTATATAAAAAAATTCACATCCAAATATAACGCTTCACGCGGCCTACAAATTCTCATCACAAAACCCGAAAAATAAATACAAAAATTATAATAAAAAAATACAAAAAATCGGCTTTTAAAGTATTCTTTTAACGGATGTCTGTGTAATAATTCAATGTCTTTCTCTAAGCTGACCTGCATCCAGTTAAACCAATGACAATGACCAACAATCCCAATTAGTTTCTGTGGCCCTAAAAGAAAAAAGGACAATGGCCAGGAAAAAGGCAATAAAATATATGTCTTGAAATCCGTGATTAAGTGATGGCAATTGCACATCTTTTTATTTTGATGCACAAATAAAAATTATTACCAATTTTGGTCCGAGTAACTAAAAGGTTTTTCGCGGAATGGAGTTTGCGGAGAACAAAGTTTATGTCTTATAACTTATAAATTCCATGTTAATTATAAATCAAACTTATAAATTTGAAATATTAATTGAAGTTAATCTTTTCTCTTGCAATTAATTTGCTTTAGAGACAATGGAAATTGTGGTCAGAGCTTTTACTTATGGTTGCTTTACTGAATAACCAAGAGAGATGAGTTGTTTATTAATTCCAGGCAAATAGATCTGGTGGTCAGTTTTGATGGTCAACCTCTTTTCTCTATATTCTATTCCTATTACTTTTCAAAACTTTAAAGTAATATATTCTTTTAATTTTTTCCCAATCATCATTTTTTTTACTTATGCACATGTAAAATTTGAAAATAATCCCACAAAATCATTGAACTCTGGGCTCAAACTACACAAACTCTTTAAAAACCCATAAGTACCTTTACATCCTCATTTCGCGAGTAAAAAATGAGCAATGTCAGATGCAGGAAAATACCTGATTAGAGCATGAGAGATGTTCCTATTTGAAAAGTACCTCCCAACCAATCCTGCACAAATCCCTTAACCCAAGCTGGATATCATCCCCTTTCACCACCAACATACATTTTAAAAAATCGAAAAGTAACCTCCTCCTTTCCTGATCATTAGTCTGAGCTTCCTTTGACTAGCCTTAGCCCCTTCCACACAAGCTAATAGATTTAGGCTTCCAAAACCCATCCCCCTCACTCTCTTTTCTCTTTTGCCAATCTGCAGACCCGGCGATAACAAATCCACGAGGTCACTAACTCTTCTTCCCTTACACCATCATCTGCCTCTTCTCATGACACCCCCTTCTCCCCTCCCCCAACCTACTACACCTCCGAAATGACCCCCATTTCACCTCTACACACACCATGGACCGGGTCGACTGAAAAATGGAGCCACGGGGTAATCTAAGAACACGGCTACCACCTCATGACCAATTCCGACAACGTTTTCCCGCGCACTAAAATGCGTGTCCAACGATCGACCATCACTCACTTATTCCGACCCCTTGAACCGAAACCTCCCAATTCTTAACTGTATGCAACCGAGTTTAAAACATCTGTCAACGTCCACTGTTTCGTACGGTACAAATTAATCTCGAGTTCGACGAAAGTGTCTATAGAAGTCCTGCAATTTTACACGACTGCAATAACAGTGCAGCTTGTAGAATTGTTGTATTTACTGTGAATAAATGAGGAGTCTTGATAAACTTCTAGGTTTTATGTGTGCTAATCGAGAGTAATAATCGTAGCAAAGCGCATGAGTGAAAAGATTAAATCATCTCCCAGCATGAGGTCAAAAACGATACAAAACAAAACCACAACAAGAATGTCTGCGAAGCCAGACGTTCCAAGACGGAATGTCTGCTTTAAACAAACTGTTATCAACAATTCTATTTTTTACATTAACAAAATCCAATTGATACAGATGCAATTTCAAACATCATCGATCACTTTGAATTGTTAATCTCTATTATGCTTATCAAAACAATAACAACGACATCAAACCTTTAACAAACTAATCACACAATACAAAATTTAAACTTTAAAAATGTATAATGTATTCTACCCCTTCCCACAATCCTTGCCCTCGGACACATCTTGTCCACAATAAAATTGAGATTCTCGTTGCCTTATTTACGCTGCATGAGCACATCGCGGCTCTTCTTGGGAACGCTGGTCAGTCAACCACACATTCACTTTTTTCCTCGTTTAACTTCCTTTTAGCCAGCTTTCCGAAGAAAAGCCCGCTTTGTTGCATAATTAACGGATAAATTAATTAACTTTTTTCCTCCTCACTCACAAAAAGCAGCAAAATCTAAAAAAAATAATAAATTTTCAAAATGAATTGTAGGAATAAAAAGCGTGTTGTGTTTATTCTCGGATTTGGTGAGAAAAAGCACAGAAGGAATATGTCTCACACCTTTTTTTCTCCCCTTGCAATTTTTTTGTCGAGTTGCTTCTCTCACTTGATGAGATTGCGGATGAATGAATACACCTGGTATCTCGCATCAAACTGAGTGCATCCACTGGCCCTAATTAATCGATCGGTCCGTTTCTAACAAACTTTATTTAATTTTTCTATTTTATTTCGGCCAACTCCATTCGAAACCAACTAGTTGATTAAGTAATGACCTGTCATGTAATTCGATAAGCAGCTATGCACCTGTTTAAGGTTTTTGGCTGCAAGGCGTGCGGAAGTACTGCTAAGTTTCACGGATAACGCTACTGATTTAATACACGTTGAAAGGTGTAATTTGGAAATGACATCTTTTCGCCTGACGAAAAAAAGTCGATACCGACTAATGATCTCTTTGATCATCATTAAGGTTAAGATGACAAGAGATGTCGCAGATTAAGCCGACCATACCTGATCCCCTTTCAGTTAGAATTTAAGGGGAAATAAGCGGGAAAGTTGGTCGCTTCATTGTGCGAGGCAAACTGATTGGAAAATTAAATCAAATTTATTAAAGGCGAAAATGATTTGGCCATAAAAAGAGAGGTAAAAATGGAATATCGTTTTTTTTTCCTTTGTGGCAACGGGCGCACTTGTGTGAATTTCTCAATATTCCCACGAACCTCGCCAGGGTCCGTGTTCGCTATTACCATGGCAACGCAATCAGAGGGCGTCCAAACGTGCCAACAGTCATGTCCATCGGGTTTCATCCGAGCAGCGCCGTCTCGTGATGAGGAATCATCCTAATCTGCGAGGCTGCACGCCCCAACCTAGCCCCACATCCCCTCCTTCTTCCTCACCCACACTGCGCATGCCCATTCCATACCTACTGCACGCACATCAAAATTCAATTATTTCTCGCCCGGGCAGCTGCCATAATACCACACACTAAGGAAATAATTTCACTGCCTTTTGTTTTCCTTAATTGACTTTTTTCACATATAATATCCGAAAATATCGCGAATTTCCCGCAGAGCCATTAAAAAATCAGACCCATTATCGGATAAATGAGTAATAAAAATCTGGTCATTTTTATTCGTCACAGCACACAACACACACTTGACACATTTCATACGCGCGCTCATCCATTTTGGTCGCGTTAATCTTTTCTTTCAACACGAGGTTGGGTGTGGGTGTTAATCTTTTTTCTCATTCCCTTCCCTCCGTTTTCATTCTTTTCTTTCTGCATCAAAAATCCTAAAGATTTATGGTCGAGTTCAATATTGGCCGTTGATATTTTCGTGCCCAATTCTTGTACAGAAAAGAAAATTCCCTTTCAATGCTGGTAGGCACATTGCGAAAATCTCTCGACAACCATAAAGTATAAAACTCTACTCACCTCAACACGCCATCCATGTTTCTTATTCTTTTGCTGCCAACTGTACCGATAACATACAAAACCACACGTTACGTACAAATCTACTAGATAAACAATATAATTTCAAAAATATTATTAAAATCGATTTGTAATAGGATTATTATAAGCATAAAGTCTAATTATACTTAAATGCTCTTCTCTTCTCCATTATAAACCTCGTTTATGACTTCTAAATTCAAACACTAATTCCACGCATTAATTTTTTCTTCCTCCAATTTTAATTGCTAATTAATGAAGTAGTCAGGTAAGAAACTAATACCTTTAATAACGATTTTTTCCTACTCAAATTTAAACTCATTAAAAAGGTTTTTGGGAAAACAACGCGTAGTTTATTTCTTTGTTTTTACCGATATTTTTTCCTCGTTTTAAATGTGTTATGGCGCTCATAGAATTTTTTAGTTTCCACAAACGTGCTCAGCTTTTCCTCGGAGGAAACTGCAAGGTGTGCAAGCGGAAGAATCATTCAAAAAACCCAGTCTGATTCGGTTGTCTTTCGAACTGCTGCATCATTTACACCAAAGTTCTTGTGTTTTTAATTTTTTGAAACTTTGTCGACTTTGATTGAGGTTTTATTGAAAAGTGTTACTTTGTTATTATAATTATCAAATCTTTTATATTGTCAAAATTAAACTCTCTACCTATTTGCCCACGTTTCTCGCCCTTTTCAATTTCAAGTTCCGGTAAAAGTAGCTTTTCCCATAACCGGAAGTTGCATTTGCAACGTCTCGAAAACGAATCAGCGAGCGTCTATTTGTTCGTGTTAATTTCGCAATGCATTTAGATGCCCATTTAAACAGTTGGGTTGCCAGTTTTAAAGCCGAACCGAATGTTTACCGAATTCATTGGTGAAAAAAAAGTAATTAAACGAATTAAAAAATAATAATCAACCGAGGTTAAAGGAGAGAAAGGTTTTCTTTTTTGTTTTTTCGTTCCTCCCCATTGCTAGCACCTGCTCAGTTCCCAGAGTAATAACCGTAAGGACGAAGGTGGAAGGAGGATGTTACTAAGAGACACTTCTTCATTGGCAGAGCTTTACAAGGACTCTTTTGGCGACTCGAGGGAGCCCTTCACCGCTACAATGTTGCAAAGTCATAGACGCCCATTGCCAAGCGGAAAAAGGGAGGGGAGAAGTTAATTCTCCAGAGACATGGTACTCGGTACGCATGCGCGTTTTAAGCTCCCCTGTTTTGCCGTTTACTTGAGCATTCGATTATCAAGGGCGTCTCTTCTTTCATAAGAACTCATATTCCAAAGGGATTGGGAAAAAATAAAAAAGTTATAAAATGAAACTAAAAAGCTTGTTATTGTGTCTGCCGTTTTCCCCAACGGCGGACAAGGTGTTCGAGTGTCCAAAATCAAAAACCTCGTAAACAAACATCTAATATACAACTCGTTAGAACACTTTGCGCTATTTACCGGAACGCACACTCGAAAATGAAATTTACCGATCGTTAAATTTTAATAAATCTATTATAAAAGTGCGAAATTAATTTATATTTATAATTATATAAAAGAACAACTTGACAATTTTAATAAATATTACTTTGATTATTTCTCTTGCAGTGAGTTAAGTGATATTTTTTTGCGAGTGACAAAAGAAAATGCAGAAGCAGTTTCCTTTCCTCTCCTTCTCTTCAATGGGCGATCGATGGAAGCAAAGAGGCGGGCAGCGAGCAAGGAATCACGCATTACTTATTAACAGGTCCGTGGTTCGCATCGTTCCAGCCAGACTTGCTCGATGCGAGCAACTCATTCCCGACGCATGATTGCTCTTGCTTCTTGACGGCTCGAGGGCGCCACTTGGAAATCAATCTCTACAACTCCTCCTATTTCTTATTTATTTCCAATTTTTCAATCCTTTTATCCACAATACTCACCTGATGCTAATTTTTATCCACATTCTCACTCCTCATAATAAAAGCCATAAATAATCTGATCCTTTTATACCCCAACATGTTAGAGCTATAAATTCAGCACCTAACACAATGTCAAAATCAATTTTATAGGCGCTAAGTTTTTATTTAATGCTCTGATTGCCAAATAAAGATTGAAAAAAATGAGATCACAGTTTGAAATCAATTTATACTCAATTATTCTGATTAATGTTCTCAGCCAATGATGTATCTGTGCAGTATGCAAGAGTACTTCTACACTTGCAACTTTTCCTTTAGGTTTTATCTACTTGACTCCAGGTGTAAGGTTGATAACAGGCTTAGGTGTTTTCTTCACCCCCAAAAAAGAGTGAGGTGATAAAAAAAAGCAGAGGAGGAGAAAGAAGGATGAAGAAATTGTCTTGGGATGTTCATTAATGATAAATGGCTTTTACAAACACATTTATCAACCATAAGTTTTCTCAATTTAAAGCAAGTATTAATTGTTTACACTGCAAAAACATTTTCCTTTACTTTCTTACTATTATCTACAATTTTTTTTTCATATTTAATAGTTTGGTTTTCTTGTTTTCCTTTTTTCCCTTTCAAACTTTCATAGAATGAAATCCCATTATCTTTTCCCTTGGAAATGTCATTCAGCTTGTGGATGTACAAAAAAAGAATAAATAAATAAAAATAAAAATAAGAAAAGGATGGGTAAGGGACATGGATGTAAGAAAAGAAAAGATTGGGGAGTTTCACAGAGAAAAAGGAGTTTGTAGCAGATAGTACAGCTATAGCCCTATAGGTGAACAAGATTCCATTTCTGGCAGACATTTTTTCCTCGAGCCAAGCAGAAATGTATTATCACTTGTCACTTAACTCGCATTTAATGGACATTTGCCACTGACAGTCATCCACTTTAAATATAAAACATAAAAAAAATTTAAAATATGTCATTCTAAATTTATTTTATTCGAAACGCAGAAAAAATGCAATTTGACAACCACAATAATAATTTTTTTTTTTTTTTTTTTTTAAAGAAGAAATAAAATGCAATTTGATATCAATCGAGATGTAAATAACGTTGTTCGACGACAAGACCAGTTCTTTTTTCAACCTCAGACATGGGAATGGTTCCTCGAGGACCACTCGGCCGAGTTCGGTCGGAAACCGGGCCGCATTGTAACATTAAACAAGTGCAATGGATTTTCCCTGAGCGAAACATTAAAGTAAGGAATGCTAAAGGGAGAGCTTATTCTGATTAATTTTCTCGTGGCAACGAGCAGGGATTAACATCTCGGGCAAGGTAGATGCGTTGTGTGGGTTCAATGACATGGGAAGGGGGTTTCGCCAACACAATGGCAAATGCAGAGAAGGGGGACTATTAAATTATTTTAATGGCTTTGCAATTTAGGCCAAAGAGAGGTTTCCGCTCTACTAATCCGCTTCCCCACCATTGCGCCAACCTTAGCAACTATACTCTCTGCTGTATTAGTGATTTAAAGTGCTACACTCTCATTTGCTACTTCCTGAAACAAGGCGCAGGAGATCGAGTCTCCCAATCGCAACATTTTGCTAAACAAATGATAGCGAGGCTAAAGTGTAACAAATCAAAAGCTACGCCGTGCCAAATTGCTGCCAATTTGTAACTGCATCAAGAGGGGGGGACCAAAAATGGAGGAAAATTGACAAATTTGGTGCCATGAGTTAGTAAAAATGGGGCCCGAGCACTCCTTTTCGATTTCTGTTGCTGAAAGCCCTCGACTGCGAGAGAAAATGGAAAATGAAAAATTATTGCTCCAGGCCAGTTATGGAGAGAAATTATTTATGGCTTGAAGTGTGCAGTGTGTTAGTTGTGTAGTAGTTGGTGCTCACGAGCAGCCATTAGACGAAGGGGAGTTGGGAATAAAAGAAACCCAAACTCGAGTCAACTACACTCTTAATTAAGGGAAGCCATAAGAGAGGCGTGACCATTTTTTCTAACTCATTTTCAATAATACAGTGGATTTAACCTTATTATTAATAGATTGACAAATTTAAGCGATAAAATTTCACTTTTCTAAGCTCTGCTTTCAAGTAAAATTGATTTAACATTATTTACGCAATCAAAAAACCTCATTTCCATATATATTACACTGATTTAACATTTTTGTAAATTTAATTTTTCTCGGAGTAAATGATTTTAAATTTTTCAAAACCGCTAATGATTTTTGCCAATCCGTTTATGCCTTTTAATCAAACTAATCACCAGCAACGTTCGAAACCGCATCTTGCAGCAAAAGGACCGCAAGACGGGCTGCAGCCAATCGTAAACAGAAGGGAATTCAAATAACCGCGGCCACGTATCAAATATCCGCACACCTTTAAACGTAAAAATGCACCGTCTGCAACGATCCATTTAATATACTTGTTTAAACATGTTGCAAAACGAAAACACGGCGCGCGAGTTGAGCAAAAGAAGGAAAACTGTGGAGAAAAAGAGTAAAAAGAAAAACATGGAACAGGAGGGATTTGCTAAGCCATGCATCCACAGGGAAATCACATTGCACACAAGTTGCAGCCTTGTGACATTAATAACAACAACAGGCATTGTGGTCATTAAAGTTTTACTCTGCTCCAGTGTCGACACATCAAATTTCCAGACTCGCCTTTCACTTTTCCCTCCTTAGATACGGCAAACCAGAAGCAGCAACAGCTGATCATTAATTCAACAAACACTGACAAAAGGAACCCTTCACCCCCTCCTCTGCCACCACCACCTTTTGCGAGGCTACTTTATTCTAAAGGGATTAACAGCACTTTGAACAAACAAGGAATTATTCATTTCATAATTTCCCAACATTGTCAACATCATCACTCAAAACTAAGGAAACAAATACCCGCACTTATCAATTCCCCACTTTTATCAACTTTTAGAAGTATCGCATATCCCCCGAACCACTTTTATTTAATTCCATCGACCGTACGCAGACTCGGTAATTATGTGTAACGAGCAACAAGGGTCCAGCAACATTTGGCTCCCTCTGAATAATTCATTGAATTTGAACGACGCCATAGCTTATAATATTCTTATGTAAGCAACGCTGAAAACTGCAGCGAGCTCAGAATTTTCTAGTGCTATTCACTTTATAATGTATAAAACCGAGAATTTTTATAGCGCTACGCCATTAATTATACACAAAATTCGATTGGTTATATAAAAAAAAAACATATTTAATTATATAACGTAGTTTTAACATTTATTTTTCATTCAAACACACTTCGTTGCAAATTCTCCATTTAAAAGCATAGTTTTCTAAATAAACCAACGTTATTTCATATTTATCTCCTTCCTTGACTACGAATTCAATAAATTGTTTTAAAAAATTTGAAAAGAATTTAAATTCTCTCAATTAAATCAATTTGGTAACCAGGGATCAGGCATAACTGCAGCGTTTTAAATAAGTATAATTAACTCGACTTACATTCATCTATTGAATTCATGCCCGAGCGAAGAAAGAGAGACGCAATCCAAAGTGATTAGTAGTTACGTGACAGGTGATGTTAGCCAATCGCTCTTGCAATTTGTGCGTTCACAAATGAGGAAACCAAGTGGCAGCGCCCATACTCCTGCCTGGCAACATCAATGGAAGCACATTAAAGCTCATGCCTACGTTAAAGGGCTTTTCCCTGTCCCAAGTGATCAACGTTTGATGGGACCAATGAAGGGAGACGTGCAGGGAAGTGACAGTCAATCAAGCAAGGGGTGAGAGAAAGAAAACCTTTTATATATTTTTTTTCGCTTATATTTTCTAATGTTTTATTTAAATGGATATAGATATCGGTTGTCGGAATTCGCAGCCTTTGAGCACACCATGCGAGCGTGAAAAATTTTTCTAATCTAAATGTAAATTCCTGAATGTAATCAAATTCATTCCTAGCATTTAATTATTCAAAACTTGATCCGAAAATAAACACGTGGTATCAAACATCTCTCGGCCTTATAATCTGCGCCAGCAGTCGCTTTCGAGCTGTAAACATAGTCGCACCACCACGCGTAAACAGCTGCTCGTGTCCTCTGTTTGAACTCAACTGACTGCACCCAAACACAGGCACGCGCACCGTATGAAACAGACATGTTGAGAGCACAAAAGATATTTGACAAACTCCAGATGGCAGACAAAAGGCAACTGACTCCCCACTGGACCGAGATTTCATTTTCAAAAAATCTTTACAAGGTTTCAACTCCAACCTCAATTTTACGTGCTTTTTGTTACGGAGTGAACCATCGAATTCGTCGATGGAATTAAATCTCGTGAGTCGAAGAAAAGAATCACAAATTTCTCTGTGGAGTTTTGAAACTGAAATTTGGAAAACAAAAAAAAAAAAAAAAAAAAAATTTAATTTTAATATGTCTACTTCACTTTGAAGTCCTTTTCCACAAAAAAAAAAAATCAACCCCCAGTAATGTTGATTCAAGATTATGTTTAGCTAAAAAAATATCTAATCTATTATTCGTAGTTAGTTTGAATAATAAATCCAAAATTCCAAATCCTATTATTGTTGACCTCCCACGCTGAGTTTCCATAGAATTACACAGAAAATAGAAAGCTACAAGAGGCAGCTTTGACCCAGCATGGTTCAATCAAATACAGTTTACGTCAGTTTATATCTCCGCATGCAGAATAACTTTAATAACATCCACACAAACTGTCAGTAGCCATCCAGAATTTTCAAAATTTCTAGAATAAACTCATTTTTAATACATTCTCCCGATTTTTTCCAAACTTTTAACCAACTCGTCTTACCTTGACTCTACTTTGACACGTGCCACCTTTAGATAAAGTCGTCATTTTTTTCTTTTAAAAAGGAAGCTTGGCACCGAATCCTCCAGAGACAACAATGGGAGAAAAGAAGATTGCGAGGGTGTTGTCAGAGATGGGTGACGTAGAGAAAAAGAATAGAGCAAACGGAAAAAAAAGACCGGTCCCTACCTCCTCCTTTTACTGTCCTCCCAACGGATGCCGAGTGAAGGAAATTTGTGGCCAAGGGGGTTGCTCGTGATGGACGCTCCACCATATACCTGTTGGTCAAAACGAAGATGGATGATAGTCTGACTCGACACCCATCCTGCACCGCTGTCTCCGGAGTACTCCGCTAATGCGCTGCAGCGAAAACCACAGTGGAAACAAAATTCCGTCTCGAATACAAATGGCGTGTGTGCAACTCCATTTTATCGATTGATTGATGCCTTCATATCTTAGGTCACTTATTTCTCCTGCTTTTTCCTAGAAAAAAAACCGATTCGACCGTCCTGCCGGGTCAGCGAATGGAAACCTTCTGGCCAGTCCGAAGGGGGAGTGCAAAGTTGCAGCTTGCCAAATCTCCCCTTGCTCCCCCCTTTAGTCGACGAGCAATTGTCATGGAAATGAAGTTTGGGGGCACGTGCGCGACAAAGATGGAGATCTCATTGTCTTGTAAAAAAAAAAATGGAGGAACAAAACTATGTGAGAAAAATATTGCGCCGAAGAAATGTAAAGTTGTCGAGCTTTCGTATTTCACGGCTCGCTTCACACCGTGATCCCGGTAACGGAAGGAAAAAACAAAACAAAACAATTTTGCACGGTGAAATGTCCCGATGTAAGCACTTTTCTCCCCAAGTAGACTGCGCATGTGTGCGCGAGATGTTTCTTCTTAATGAGATGTACGATGTGCCAACTTTCTCACGATTAGCGACGTAGTCCAATCCATCAAACGGTTCTTTAACTCCGGGTGCACGGCACCTGTCATCCGTAGGCGCAGAACATTGGCCAGAGATGAACGCGACCCATCTCATTTATGGATCATGAAACTAGCGAGACGAGTCTTTCTCTCTTTCTCTCTATTGCACATACGCCAACCACAGGCATCAAAAGCTCGACATGATTAAATTTCAACACCGCTTTTTTTTTCTCTTTATTTCTGCCCGTTTTATTCTCATTACCATTAGAAAATGAAATTCAAAAATTCGACATAAATATAAATTGAATGTTTTTTTTTTGATTTGGTAGGAAGTGTTTTTTTGGGGGGATCAGGTTATCGAGTTGAAAATTGGACAAAAGAGTTCTGAATAAATTGAGGAAAAATGTGTAGAACAGATGTTGAAATCCTGAGTTTTCACGGTTGCTTTTTATGTTTTTGCTTTACGTGCAGAATTTTGCCAAGATTTGCAAAATTGCAAAATTTTGTAGAAGTTTTAAAAATTTATCAAAATCTTCAATAATTTGTATAAAATTATGCCAAATCTCGTAAAAATGAGATCGAATTTTAGGGTTTTTACCAGAAAATACCCAATTTGTTTTAACTTTACGTTATATTGAAGCATCCGATTCAGCAAACCAATTTCCTCAACCCGATTTTAAAAAAAATTAAAACTGAATCTTTTCAACCAACACTCGAATTTTATTATACATCATCTCCTCTTCACTTTTTCATTGTTTATTCCTTAACTTTATCAACGAGATGGAAAACTTTGTCCGCAATGTTTCGAGCGTGCTTTCGCCT
>JAQIXT010000249.1:0-48515 GCA_034700445.1 Stenotaenia linearis
GCAATTTGTCAGGTTTTGGCCAATTTTTGGCAGTTTTTTGTCACTTTTTTGATGATCTTTGGCGCTTTTAATCAATTTTGGCACTTTCTACCAGCCATTTTTTGCAATTTTTTTCAATTTTAGCACTTTATGGCAAGAAATTTTGGGCAATTTTTAAATTTTGGCACTTTTCATGGCACTTTTTAACAATTTTCTTGTAACTCAGATAAATTTCTCAACTTCTTACCTCATTCCCCATTTTTTCTTCCTAAGTAGTAATATTAGACGAACAATCTTCATTCGCTTATTGTGAACGAATCACTTGGCAACCGTAAATTAACAACTCTTCAAACAGTACGACAAACATTATCAAGCTACTGGCAAACTGTTTATCGCTCGAGTTCTATCATTTAATGTGCCATCATTCAAAAATTACGACCGACATGAAGAATAAGAAATCCCATAATAACCTTCACCATAGCAACTGTTTATGACGAGAAATCTATGCACTGACTTTTAATTAAGTAGTAGTAGCATTATTATCCTCGAATAACATGCACAAAAACTTTTAATTTGAGATGTTTAGTTCGCAGCTCTCGAAAAACAAAAACATGCTGTTGCCATAACTACGGTTTATTGGTGAGTTCAGCGTGGTGAAAATAAGTGAAGTGCAACTAGGCCTGCCAAAACAGCTTAAAATTGGATATTTTTCTCAATGAACTCTGCACGTGTGCAGAAGGAGGTTTTTTCGAGTGAAAATTTTAAAAAATCTGCCGTACGTTTTCCGAGTTTTTTTTTTTTTTTCCCATACAATAAAAAATGTTGAAAATATACTGAAATTATTGCAGATTTATGTAGTTTTCTCAATAAAGTCTGCAGATGTTCAAGAACTATAGGTTTTTGAGTGGAAACAGGAAAAAATCTTAAGAAATGTTTGGTTGTTGGAAATTTCTCCAATTTTATTGTAGTTTTTGCAATATAAAACTATAAATAGCAGTACCTTCTTTTATTTTCTCAAGAATATTGTGCTAGGCTTAAAGAAGATATTTAACGGTAAATAAGAAATGATCCACTGATCTAACATTGCAAGAAAAATGAGATTTACAAACACAAAATTTACAATAATTAAATTTATTGTAAACATCTATTATACATTTAATCTTGTAAAAGAACACTTTACAAAATTTACCGGAAAGCATTCGCTTAAAACCATAAATGTAAAATAGCATATTGTTCTTTACAACAAATTTAGTTATTGTAAATTTTTGTAAATCCAACATTTCTTGCAGTGTAAGAAGTATATCAAATAATCCAAATCATTATTGCAGAAATTATTGCAGATTTGTGCTGTTTTCTCACAAAGCCTAAATACATACAGAAAAAATAAATTTTTGAGTTAAAATAGCAAAAACTCTAAAAATTTATTTAACAATCAACAGATCTCTAAATATATTACACTTTTTGAATCCCATTACTATAAATATCCACAATCTCTTCTCTTCACTTACAAAGATCACTACTTTACCCCCAAACAGAATAAATCCAAAGTAAAATAACAAAAACTCAAATCCAACACCCAAAATCATCAAAACAATCAAATTTCATCGACCAATAACTAAATTCATCCATTAACTTTAAAAGCAACACTAAAAATGCACAATTTACTCAAAAACTGAAACAAAATCAACACAAACTCAATCCAACTCGCAAAACAAACTCCCAACACAGCAAATACATTTTCATCTTTAACCATTTCCCATCCTATTTCAAACACAATGAACCGTTTTTCTTTCATCACACTCAGCACTTACCAACGAACTAACTCCGTTTCGCTTATACACCCAATCGATACTAACCCATTTACTAAAAATAACTCCTTTAAAACAAAAAACAAACCCCATACAACCTCTTTAACCCGATCAAACACAAAAAAATTCAAAAAAACCATGAATTATGGCGAGACCGCATAAATAATGAATCACTTTATCAAACAAGCGACGCTGCTAGAATTTGATCAAGCGCGTAAACGATCATAGATGGCGTTCGTGTCAGGGGCTGACGACACCAAAGCGGCTTTGAGAGCGCTTTTTAATTGCTAAATCGATAATGAAAACAAGAAATTTCCACTTGCGAGCCATGTGTGACGGAAAAAGCATTTTCTTGTTCGATTCGTGTTTGCGCGATTCGAAATAAAATTCACAATTTTTTATAAACTAAAACACGGTGCTTAAATTTCATCACCACACCGTTGTAGCGTTAAATGACGTAACGGGTTAATCCTGTTAGTCAATACTTTAATTCGCTTTATGTGTTTTTTAGTTGCGATAAGGCCTATGGGGCGTTTTTAATGCAAACAAGAAGCCCTTATACTAGCTTACCTGCAAGGCTGGGGTGAAAAACAGGGCAGCGACCGCCAGCAACGAGGGGTAGCCCTCCATCGAAGGGCCCTTCGCTTTTTCTTCGCCTCGTGCGGAGGGGCGTGGTCTGTGCAATTAATGCGCATGCGTATGAATCTGACGTAACCAAACAAAGCCACGTGCACGCAATATTGATCCGGTGGTTAGAACTCTTCCTCGAGGCTCAGACCATTATTCCCAATGGGGGATATTGTACTCTGGATAATTATTTAACGTGTTTTTTGCTCGTAAGCTAATTGGTCTGAATTTCGGAACGAGTTTGGGTGGAATGCGAAACTCGGAAGTTCAGAGGGATGAAAAGTTTATTTTGTTGTGCACTGGAAACTGAATTATTTGTGGAGTTGTGTAATGAAGTTGTGAATATATGAATATGATAATTATTCAATCAATATATCTGGTTATTTTTAACTATCTACGTTAGAATGTATTCGTTGATTTGCTGATTTGTGATGAGAAATGTTTTTGGTTTGTGATAGTTGCTTAATAGAGATAGTGATAACTTTTGAATGGTAATAGATAGAGAAAAATTGTCAATGAGAAAGTTGTAGAGCGTAGTCTAATTAGTCAGAAACTATTACTGCTTGATTGTTTTCATTGCATTATAGTTGAGGAAAAAACTAAATTAATGAGGATGCAATTACAGAGAAGGTATTGCAGGGAAGTTCTTCTCAATGATGCAACGCATTCAGCAAAGCAAATTTTAAAATGCTATATTTAGTTTTAATTGTTACGAACGGTAGCAATATACAGCCATTATCAATAGCAATATTGTCATTTCTATGTAATTAATTGGCAAATCAATAAACCGATAAATAATTTTGATTTTTCAAACGTGATTTTTGATTTCACAACTTTTAAATGGTAGTAGATAGAGAAAAATTGTCAACGTAAAAGTTGTAGAGCATAGTCTAATTAGTCAGAAACTATTATTGTTTCATTGTTTCATTGTTTCATATCTTTATATCTAAGAAAAACCTAAGACACGAACGAACGGATGAACGTTTTGAGAAAGTGTTGCAGGGAAGTTCTTCTCAATGAAATCATTTGCCACATCAAATTTAATTGTCACTGTCATTTCTATGTATAATTAATTAATTAATTAATTAAGAAAATTCATCAACAGACGTCAAAATCAATGAAATAAATAAATTAATATAAATGAATTTATAAACGAATTTATTCCATTTGCTTATTTCGAATCTGAAGTAATTAATTCCTTTCCTTGTATAATTTTAATCATGAACAAACATCGTATTTTTATTAAATATTTTTCCCTTCTCAATGACATTCACTCAATGCGGGCCAATTGCAACACTCGCATGATTTGCTGAAATGAAGTCCAGGCGGGCAGTTAAGTTCATATTTATCGCCGTGGGGGCCGCATCTGTAGAATTTAGTACAATCGCCCGCAAACGGGATGAGTTGTCCATCTTTTTGGCATCCTACAAGGGAAGTTCAATGAGAATTTAACGATTCGTTCTTCGCCTTTAACTATTAGCAACAAGTTTGAAATACCTTCCTGTCCGCCGCCATGTCCCGGAGGGGTTGGTTTGGGAGAGGTTGGTTTGGGAGGTTCTGTTGGTCGAGGTTTAATTGTGGTGCCTCCGTTGCTACCGCCGAATCCCATGGCGTTATTAATGGCGTTCAAAAGTGGGTAACGACCCACACCGCAATGTTTGCCATTAAAATCATCTAACGCTGTGTCCCAGATCATAGCGCCGCCGAGTCCTTTGGATTTCAAGTAGTCAACCTGTTGTAATTGTATTTTTAAGAGTTAGTATTTTTTCTTTTTTCTTTTTTTTTTCTTTTTGCATTGAAATTTGTTGGAAAATCTATTTTTATGTCCACTTCTTTGGATTTAATATTTTTATTATGTTTTTGGAATTCCAATGTTTCCGCTGTCGTTTTCATCGCATTTGTAACGTTTTTTCGTATTTAGTTAAAAAACATACTATCGCTTGACCGCTTTATAAATCATTAAAATCACGTTTTCAGTATTTCGCTTCGTTTTTTCACATTTCCATTGCTTTTGCAACATATATTCACATTTCTAATGTTTTTAATTGTTTTTCCAATATTTTTAAAAATAATATTTCAACATTTTCTTACGTTTCAAATGTTTTTTAAACGTTTCTCTCGTTTTCTACCCGCTTTCAACGTTCAACGTTATGATATTTTACCTTTAACTACAACTTTCCACAGTTACGTATTTGCTACTTTAAGACTTCTTTACACTAAAACCCACAACATCTTTCTTAAACCCAATTTAAACTCAACTCACTTTAAACTCTCACTTTAAACGCAACCAAAAACCCCAATAACAAACAAAACACTAACCTTCTTTTTCAAAATAGCCTCATCATCATAACTAGTCCACTGATTCCCCTTATAAGCATACGGACCCATTTTCCCACTCGGATCGCTTACGACCTTATCCCAAGAAGTGCTGCAGATCTGCAAGAACAGTTAAAAAATCCATTAACCGCGTCTCGTTACAACTTCATCATTAACCCTCACCTCGTAATAAGCCAGCAGGCCACCTTCGCCAGTGATTTTACCCTTTTCACCGTTTCCAGCAGATGGAGCCCCGAGTCCGTTATTACTTGGACTGGCCAACGTCCAACTACGACCATACATCGGCATTCCCAAGATGAGTTTCTCTTTCGGTGCTCCTTGCTTAATGAAATGCTCAACCGCGCCATCCTAAACACAATTTCATTTTAAAAACTTTAAAATTAAACTTGTTAAAGCCAAAACTCACGTCACTCAAACCATCTTGGCTATAAATAGCAGCGTGATGACCGGTTTTGCCATCCCAAGAACCCTTTAAGTCGTAAGCCATGATGTGAATTTGATCCAAATCCCTAGAAAAAACAGTTGTAGACAAGAGAAAAACAAATAAAAAGGTTTTAGGGATGAAAGTAGAGTTGCACTTACTGTCCTAAACTCTTGACATCGTAAGCTTCATCAATCTTCCATTTGGCTCCAGACACAGCTGCAGTGAGAAGAAGATTGAGTGGTTTGAAAGCTGCCTTCAATTCCTTGACGAATGTGGCGAAGTTTGCTTTGTCGCCGGGGGCAGGGTACTCCCAATCCAGATCCAAACCGTCGAATCCGTGTTGTTTGATGAATTGCAGGGCGTTCGTGATAAAGTTAGCGCGAAGTTGTTTATCCCCAACCATTTGCGAGTACTTGTTTCCTTGACTGTCGTTCCAGCCGCCAATGGCGATCAGAACTTTGAGGTTCTTGTTTTTCTGTTTGAGTCCGACGATTTTCTTGATGAAACCTGTGATTTAAATTAATTTTGGAATGTGTTTTGATTTTTGAATGAAAAGTTGCGTCGAACCTTGATTTTCATCGAGGTTGGTGTCGTGGGACTTCATTGTGTGAGTTGTAGGGTCTAAGATAGCGAAGGAATAAATGATTTGTGTGCAAAGTGTTGGGTCTACATCCTCGGGAGTGTATTTTCCGTCTCCAGGGCGATAGGTGGCCCAGTTGGTGTAGTAACATACGATTATATCAGATGCAGCTGATACTGAAGTTGCTGCAAAAAGCGCGCTCAACGAACAAAGTAGAAGAACTGGTGAAGAAATCATCTTAAAAACGAAATCGAATTTCATTTCATTAATTAGTTTTTGATACAATAATGAAGGTTTAGTAATATATTGATCAGTTGAAGCAAGAATAGATAAGAGACATCTCTTATCTATTCTTGGTTGAAGTCAATTTTGTAGCTCACACGATTAATGAAAGTTACAGAATTATTTTTTTAAGACCGTTAAACCTGAATTACTTACCCTTAATCTGAATGGACTAAAAAATAATCAAAGTATTTAAAAGTCTAAATTAGTGACCTTAAAAATTATTGGCTAAGAATTTGGCTGAATATAACTATGGTACGTTTTCCTGCGATGTCAGAATGTAAGGCAGTGAAGCCTCAATCATTTATATAATCATTTACATAAACTTTTGCTCAATTAAAATCAAATATTCAATCATTTGATCACTTTATGGACTAAAATACCGTAAAATTTAGTAATATGATACTTAGGTATTAAACACCAACGAATATAAAAAGCACAGTAACGATTTTCTCACCTTGATACCGTTGTATGAAGAGATAATGTCAGTGTGAATTCACCTTATATATGTTACATGAATGACAGCTAATCAGCAAGGACGCCCTATGGATTCAGCTGTTAAAAAGGAAAATTCGTGTAATTCTTATAAAAGATCATTTTGAGTAATGAGTTCAGCTGGATGAAGTGTGAAAGATGTTAGTTAACCTAGTGATTAAGAGTCTTTCATGCAACATCTGTTGTAATAAGAATAACCGGCAGACATGTTCAACTGAATTGATGCAATAAAATAACTTCCTTAAAAAAAAAAGTTCTGTAAAATCAACATTTTTATGTAACAGGTGTTAAAAACACTGCAAAAAAATAAGATTTTCAAAAATTTACAATTAAATTTATTGTAAACATCTAATTTACACATTATAACTAATTTAATTAATGTAAATTTTTGTAAATTCAATTTTTTTCATTAAATGATGTTTGAAACAAATAAATTCAATGTTAAAATATATTTTATTAACTTTGTATCAAATTTTCATCCTTTTTATAAATATAAATACATAATTTTCAAAATTAAAAAAACCGCAAAAATAAAATACAAATTAAATTTAAACAAATTATTTCGATTTACAAAAAAATTCTATGAAAGGGTTAAAGTGGATCCAGTCGATAAATCACTGTTCACTTGCATGGCAAAAGTATTTACCCGCTCTCCGAGTAGCTAAAAGCATAAAATGAATATTTTATGACAATATTTCACATTAAAATGCAATTATTCATGAAATCAATAAGAAATGCTGTGCAAATATTAGAAAAAGCTATACGACCCTTTTATTTCATTATAAAAAAGAAAACATTAAACAATGCTTTCAAATTAAAAAATTTAATAATTTATTCGCAAGCCTACTTCCACAACCTACCAGGGTATACTAGGAATTTCCTGCTCCTGCAGGTGTGCCGTATAATACTGAAAATGTAAATAAATTAAGTGAACCGTTACCATCACTATTTGTGTTATTATTCGATTATTGTTAGTGTGAGCGACTAGATGATAGTGTTTTAAAAATTCGATGTTGAACTTACAAAATGCCTAGGCAGTTTTTGAAATCCTAAAGATGCGAGGAGAAAAAGCACCTGAAAAGGAAATTAAATAATTTTTTTTTCAAGTTTTTTTTAAACGATTTTTTATAAATTTTTATAAAATATTTTTTATAAAAATTTTCAAAAATGAAAAAATTCAATAGAATTTTAAATTTTTTATAAAATTAATTTTTATAAAAAATTGATTTTATAAAATATTTAAAATTCTACTGAATTTTTTTCATTTTTGAAAGTATTTTAAATCTTTTTTGTCAAAATTTATTAAAATATTTTCGAGATTTTAATTTTTTTCCCCTAATTTTTAATTTTCTTATCAAATTATTTTTTTTTTCGATTTTTTTTTAATAAAAACTTTTTTGCTTAACTTTTTTGTTTCAAAATTTATTTAAATATATTGAAATTCGAATATATTTAAATAAATTTTGTAACAAAAAAGTTTTCAGAAATCTTAAAAATTTTTAAATTTCTTAAAATTTTAAAATTCCTTTTTTTTCTAGAATTTTTAGATTTTTTTTCAAATTTTTTCAATTTTTCCGATTTTATCACAGTTTTTTCGATTTTTTAAACTTTTTAAAAAAGTTAAACTGAAAAGTTCCAATTTAAAACAAAAATTTGATTTAAATTTTTAAAGCCTATGAAGTAATAAAATTTTCTTTACCAAATAAACAACAAATCCTAAATAAATCCAAACAAGTATAGCTATTAATGTGAGTATCGCCCAATGATGAGATACATGTTCAATAACATAATAACCCACAAAATATAAATTGATGGCTATCACTAAGACTGACAATGCGCATGACATAATTTTATTTCCTCTGCAAATAAAAAAAAAATATTTTTTCAAAAAATTCTATAAAAAGGATATGAGGAAATGAAACTCACATTCCGTTGGCAAAATCGCCCATGATGTGTTTCGAATTTGTAAAGGTTATTGTGGGAATTAACGCAAACGGTAGCTGCATGCTCATTAACGCATTTAAAAGGTCGTTAAAATCGGTAAGTTGATTAATTCCCTTCGTAGTAGCGATTAAGAGAGTTGGTAAAATGGCGATACTTCGCGTTAATAATACTCGCATCCAACGTGACCACTGGAGATTCAAAAAACCCTGAAAAAATCGTAATCCTTAATTATATCACAGATTTATATCAATTCCAGTAATATTTCTGGTTTGTTTTATGTTTATTTGTTCTATCTGTGGTTTTATTGGTTTTAGATGTGGTGTAGATTGCTTTTAGTAAATAGTTTTATCATTTTTGTGGTATTTACCTCCATGACGAATTGACCAGCGTATGTTCCTGGAAATGAAAAAAGATTTATGAAATTGTTTTGTAGGGAATGGTGAACATTTGTGGCAAGCGAGACATTGGATTTTAATTTTTTTTAAAGTTTTTGATATTGTAGCCATATTTTTTTATATTTAAAACAATAAATCCTTTATTGTTGATATTTTTCCATCAAAAAGGTCACAAATTTCAGCTAATTTGCTTTCTCATGTTTATAATTTAGAAAATAGATGATGACACTGCAAATTGTTGCAATTGTCAACTATAAATAAATAAACTTGGCACCAATCCCCATCACTGGTAAAATTTTATTTGAATTTTTATAAAATTTTATGAATGAATTTTGATTGAAAATTTAGAAAATTCAAAATGAAATTTTAATTCACTTTTTTGAATTTTCTTTCAATTTTCTGAAATTTCTAAAAGTTTCAGTGAAATTGTAGACATTTTAAAACAACTTTCAAAGAATTTTTAGACAACCGTTTAAACATTATCTCAAAATGCTTTGATTTTATGAATAAATTAAAAAAATAACAATTCTGGTTAGAACCTGAGTGGCCAACTTGCATAGAACAACCGTTCGTTGGCCACTCGGAACAGCAAAATTTCCAGTGACCAAATCAAAATTGACAGGTGAAGGTCCCACAAACAATTGTCTCGCTTGCTATTGCTCCATAAATACATTCTAAAATTTAAAGAAATAATAAAAATAAAAAAATACCAGTCATAGTTGAACTCTGTCCTGCTGCTAGAATCCCAATAGCCCATATGTACAAAGCAGCATCTCCAAATTCACAACCAAGATAAATCCCCTTCATCAAAAAAAAAAAAAAAAAATTATTTCACTCTTTCATTAACATCATCATCACTATTATCTTCACAACTCACTCCTTTATATATACTCGCATCCACAGTTTCATTTTTCATCTACCAAAACGCAAAAAATTACTTATATAATCTTTTCAATCGCACACAATACTCACAGAAAACTCGTCTGCATTCGGACTATTATTATCTACACACAATTGATGCTAAAAAAATAAAATTTCAAAATTCACTTCTAATAATAACACCATTCCTACTACTTACAACTTCATATTCAGTTTTGCCATACAATCCTTGCGCAAAAACAGCGACAACGAAAACATTGACTATAAATGATACGAACAATGCGATAGTTGCTTCGACAAAATAATACATATTTGCTTCTTTAACGGCTTCTTTTTTTGTCCTGTCCACATCACGTGACTAAAATAATTTAAAATTTAATGAAAAAGCAAGTAATTAGTTAATTTTAGAAATTACTTTAACGAGTGCAGAATGAAGATATAAATTATGAGGCATGATTACGGCTCCGACGATTCCAACAGCTTGAAGTGCCGCTGCACTATCACAGTCTGAGCAATAAGGAATAAACATTCCTTTGATTAATTCCACTTGGTTTGGAAGAACTAAAAAATACTGTTTAAAAAAATTTTTTTTTTTTATTTTAAAAAATTTTGAAAAATTGAAAAATGATGCACAAATGTGAGAAATTTTGGTTTTTACCTCATAACCAAATGATATTGCCATTACTGCTATAAGAAAGGCAAAAAATGCTTCCAGCTTTCTTAATCCGTACTTGTCTAATAATAAGAAAGTAAACGTGTCTACCATGGTTATTAAGACACCAGCGTAGAGTGGAATTCTGGGGGAAAATATTGAAAAATAATTATTAAATGGAAGGGGAACAAAAAATAAAATCAAAGTAATTTTTTTTATCTGTTTGACTCATGCAGACCTTCAAAAAAAATTATCATTTTTTGATCACATTCTGATAAAATGTCTGATTAAATACTTTCAAAGTCAATATTTAATCAGTATTCCTGGAAAGTGATCAAAAAACAAATTTTTGATTCATAAAATTAACAAATATTTTGATATTTTGTCGATACTTTACCTTTTATTTGATAAAAGTGAAAAGGCAATAGCTGTTCCAATAACTTCTTGCATATCACTCCTATTTAATAAACAAAATTAAATAAATTATTATAATTTAACAAAACTGTTACACTACAATCATACCCAATGATCGCAATTTCAATCATAATCCACAAAATAAGTCTTGGAACTTTCGGATACTGACGATAACAAAGTTCAGCTAAATGCATTCCAGTCACAACTCCAAGCCGAGCTGCCAAACGTTGCATTAATAAACCCAAAACGGTAGCTGACAACAGAATCCATATTAACTAAAAAGATAAAACAAAAATGAAACAATTTAAATCACACATTTAAATCAAACAACAATTAAATTACTTTAAACTGCGCAACGGTTCCGGACTGTAAATCAGACTCGATATTTCCAGGATCCAAATACGCAATGCTCATTAAAAAACCGGGACCGGTAAACGCCCATAATTTACGAAAATTAAAAGAATACTGCAAAAAAAATAATTTTAAATTAATTTTACACAATTTTTAATGTAATTTAATTTAATTTACGTCACTTCCAGTATCGGGAATTGTAACTTTCTGCTCGAAGTAAGTTTGATTGGACGAACCGGTAGTTCCTTCAGTTCCTTGTAAGAAAGTCGTTTCAGACGGTTGCCCGCTCGTCGACTTTCTTTCTTGACTCTGCGTCGGAGAAGTTTCATCGGTTTCTAGATAAATTAAAAATAATTAGTCATAAAATATAACAATTAATTACAGAGGATTTTACGTTTGTTGTGGCTGTCGGTGTCCATTACGTCTGAATCTTCGCTGCAGCATGAGCTGTAAACTGCGTCAATCAAGCGAAAAAAAGCGATAAGGAACTAACCTCGCAATCATGTGGTATATTTGAGATGAAACGAATCAGATTAAGTGTTTTTCCGAGGAAAAAAAGACATGACACAATCTCTTACTTTGTTTTTGAGGTTTGAGATCTTCCGAGATCGGTTAATGAGTTTATTTTGTTTTGTTTTGTTTACTGTTCAAGGTAACTTGTGATTTAAATTTTTGTGAAGTCAGCTGGAAATACGTGCGCTTCGGGGCATGTTAGTGAGAGAAAGTTAACTTTAAACACGTGAAAATCTCAAGTTAATTTGTTTTTGAATGTTGTCGCGTACTGGCGCTACTGGTAAAAGGAAAATGGGAAACCTGAGACGGGTTTGAGTCAGTTATTGAATTTAATAAATCGGATTAAGTTACTAGAAATATTATTAATAAGGATGGGGAGTTTTGCGGGTTGTGTTACGAAATTTAAAACGATTTGTTGTAAAAATTCAATTATGTTTTTCATCAAAAATTTGAAAATTGATTTTTCTTTTTTTTTTTCTTTTTTTTTTTTGATAAAAGAAATTTAAAAATAATATGACAATGCGTGAAAAAGTAATAACACAGTTAATTTGGTTTTTTCCGATCACGAAAGGAACTCGGACTAATTTAAATCCAAACGCGCATGCGTCGTATATCAACACACCATTCAAAGCGATTCAAACAGATTTAATTTTCCCCAAAATTCAACCAAAACATTTATAAATAAAAAAATTTATTTTTCCTCACATTTTTCTACAAAACAACAAATATTTAACCAAAACAAATAAACAAATAAAAACAAAAAATCCCACCCTCCCTCACCAGATGTCACCCACCCATGGCGTCTCCCTTCTATTTTATTTTTTTCCTTTTCTAATCATCGCTACCGCCATTTCTTAATCTTTTATTACCCAGAATTCACCCTGCGAGTGCCGTAAATCCAGCACACCATATCCAATCCACCATCGCGGCGTTGTAGCTCAATCGCGTTGGCTGCCCTAACAGTGTCAATTCATTTCATTTATAATTGAAAATAAGTAAGTCGAACAACACCCCTTAAGTCACCCTTCCCCCTTTGCAGGCAAAATCAGCCTTAAATTGCACCACGGAACTCGCCGATCCTCCCTCGTTTCCCACTGGCGGAACTTTGAATTGTCTGTGGCAAAGTTTGTATTATTTTTAAAGAAATGACGAGACATTTGCTGTGTGCCGTCACACCCTATTGGGTTTTGACGCCCATAGGAAAGGGAAAGTTGTTTGACGACTGGAAAGGCGTTGCAAATGCTCGTCATCGGGTTTCACCGATAGTGAAATGAGGAGTGTGAAAAAATGTGGTTTTTGGTGTTTGTAATTGTCATTTTGGTTTTGTGTTTTCAGGAGGATTAAATATGTCGAAATCGAAGACACAGCAGTCTGCAGTTCATAGGGTCATCATGGCTGGGAGTGGTGGCGTTGGAAAATCTGCACTAACTCTTCAATTTATGTATGATGAGGTGAGAAAGTGGGAGATTTGAGGGTATTTTGATGTTTTTGACGATAAAATTGAAGAAATTGATAACCCATCAATTTCTTTTTGGATATTTTTGCTCGAAATAACTGTAATTTTGTGCCAAAATCACGAAAATTATCGATAAAATTGTATTTTTATGTACAAAAATTCAAAATATATTGTTTTTTACGTTAAAATTTTAAAAAAAATGTAAATGGATTTTTAATAATTTTTCCCCAAAATGAGTATTTTTGGATTTCTAATTAGTCGTGGCACCAAATTCCAATTTTTTGGCGCCATGAAGGTTAAAATGTAAAAGCTGCCGACCAGTTGTGGCAGGTGTGTTTTTTTTTTTAATTTTTAACGTCTGAAATTATTTATTTTTATAAGTTTTTCTGTTTTATCAAGTAATAAGTGTAACAGGAAAAAAATGTCTTGTCTCTGATTAGAAATGATGAAATAATTGTTGACTTGTGATTGTGAGAAATGATTTTTATAGATAAATATTTGTCATTTTAGTTTGTGGAGGACTACGAACCTACCAAAGCTGACTCCTACAGGAAAAAAGTCGTGTTGGACGGCGAAGAAGTCCAGATTGATATTCTCGATACTGCAGGCCAGGAAGATTACGCAGCTATTAGAGATAATTATTTCCGAAGTGGAGAAGGATTTTTGTGTGTGTTTTCGATTGATGAGCCGGAATCTTTCTCAGCGACCGCTGAATTCAGGTTGAATTTTGAGAAATTTTTGATTAAAATGGATTTGATAGCCATTTTTGAGAAAATACAGGTCGAAACTCGAAAAAAAAAACTATAAAAATTTGTTTGCAATATTGAAATATTGAAATATTTAAACATCACAAATGACTAAATGGTGGATAAAGCCATAAAACTTTCAATTTTAGACCGAACGAAAAAAGCGTGATTTTTAGAAAAAATTCGTTATAACCGAAGATGAGAATCCAACCAAACTGCTTCGGAATAACGAGGTTTGACCTGTACTAGAAAATAAAAAAAAGTCGGATTAAATTTATAAATAAATTAAAAAAGACAAAATTAATTTTAAAAATCTAAATATGAAACAAATATAAATAATGTCACTGATTTTTAAGGAAGCAAAGTTACGGAGCTTGTGTTTCCGGCTTTTATCATATCAGGGCACACCTCGGAAACGGCAATCGAATCCATGACTACTGTAACGAATAAGGCCAAAAAAACATTTTAAGATAAATTAAGATATCTGTTTACAATTTTGCATCCCCGAATACAACCCACGATTTCTAAAATTATTTCTTTACTTAAAAAAATTTAAAAAAATTAATTCGAATTTTTATCTATGTATTTCAGGGAACACATTCTTCGGGTGAAAGGCGATGAAAACATTCCATTTTTACTTGTCGGAAACAAAGCGGATTTACAAGATAGGCGTCAAGTATCAATCGAAGAGGCGCAAGCAAGAGCAAGGCAATGGAACGTGTCCTACGTGGAAACATCAGCAAAAACTAGAGACAATGTTGATAAAGTACTATAAATTATCAATTTTAAAAATTCTTTCAAAAAAATTTTTTTTAAATTTTTATAAAATTTTTAGGTATTTTTCGATTTAATGCGAGATATCAGGTCACGAAAGCAAGAAGAAGGAAAAACAGGAAACGGACCAAACAGACAGAACAGAAAGAAAAGAAAATGTACCATTTTGTAGTTAAACGAAGAATGTGCGTCGAAAACTTCGTAAAGCCTTCACAAATTCTACTTTTTGTAGACAAAAGAAAACTTAAACCAAAAAAAAAAAATTTTTAATATCCAAAAACAAAGTTTTGACTTTGCAACAACGTGTTTCGTCCATATGCATTCACTTTCTCATTTAACCACTCAGGTGTTTAGCGAGCACTGAGTTAGTCGAAAAATATAATATTCCAGATATAGTTACTTTTCTTTTAAAAAAATGAAAAAAAGATGCATATATGAGACATGCGGTTGCTTTGTATTTGTGTAGGCTTCTTTTTCCACGATTAATTGAATGTCACTGATGTTTATCTTTGATTTCTCTTCAATTTCCTTTTGTTTATTTTCTTTACGATTAATAATTGCATGGAAACGAAAAAATTGAGACCTTAAAATTGATTTTCTCTTTAAAAACTCCAAAAATTTAATCGATTTATCAATTTTGAGGTCTCTCCAACAAGCAAAAAGTAAAAAAAATAAGCCTTTAGGCCTAAATTTGCTTTACTAGTCAATGGTGTGACTAAATACAGTAACTTAATCTTGATGCAGTAAGCTGCGACTTACGAAATGGAAAAAATTTAAAATTTAAAAAATTTAAAAAAAAAAAATTTATAATGTATGCGTGTAATGTAATGATTTTCTTTTGTATATCTTTTTTGTTATTTTGTGTTTGTACGTGTATGCCATGTAATTTCATCCAATACGTTACGAGAATATATTTAAAATGAGTTTACTAACCATAGATTGAAATTTGTTACTTTGGTATTAATTTTTTTTCTGTTTTTGTTTCGTGCAGCTGGAATCTTTATGGGACCCCTTAAAGTGCATTTTTATGGTTTCTGTACGCACCAAAGTTTACTTAATATTCTCTTAGGAGTTCTAAATAAAGCAGCAATAAGTTTTGTAAATAAAGGAGATTAATTTTTTTCGGTTTTGTTTAAACTGCTGCTGATTCGTCGATTATTTTCTTTCGAATTTGACGTAATGAATTTTCTAATTTATTCAAATTTATTCACGTTTTTGATTACTCAACTAGCAAAGATGGAATTTGATTGTTGAATTGCCTGCAATATGCTTTTAGAATGCATAATTGAACCACTGTATTAATTAATAATCGATTTAATTGGTAATAAAGCACAGCTGCAAATTTTGTAAATTTTTAAGTTTTTGTTATTTTTTCTTTTCGCAGAAATTTGAATTTTTTTTGGCTTGCACGATGTAAACACAGCATTTGTTTACATTTAATTCTTTAAATAAAACTGTTTAAAATTCGTAGCCTAAAATTTTTTCTTTATATATAAATCTGTAATTTTAAATAACTAATTACAAAGGTAATAAAAATCTTAATAAAATACAAATAATAACTAGAGGTTCACAGGGCAAATTCTATACAAATTCACAGGAATGTCCACATCCAGCAGGACACCATCGATTTTTTTCTAACCAAGTTCGCCAGTGTTGTAAATGGCCGCCGTGACTGCATCCTTGACACCAAACGTAAAGTCCTTTCACGAGTTGATGACTGAATTTTAAAAAAAAAATTTAAAATTTTATTAGTTATGAAATTGTTGTGTAATGCGCACCAAACAGCGCACACGTTTGTGCCGAGCTTGCATCGATCACAGAACCATTCGCAGCGGCCCAACGGGTGTCCGCAGTTGCAGTTGGTGTGAATGCTGGTTGATTGTTGGTTCATTGAACTAATACTTGGCAGTGGACTGAGTTTGATAACTTGATTTGCGACTGTGAATAACTTAAAACGGGCCAGTAAATCTGTGGATTTAGAAAGATAATGTTGTTAGAGGAAAATTTTTTGTTTGTTGAGGTAAAATTTATCGGTTTGAGGTGAAAAAAGGGTTGTGAGGGATTTTGATGTCATCCAATGATGTGTTTATTGATTTTCGTTGGATATCTCATGTTGTTTGATTTAGAAATGCATGAGGTAATATATATTTGTGGATTTATTATGGGTTTAGTAGATTTTAAAGATTTTATTAGAATTTAATGAATTTCGCTGAATTTCATTAAATTATAATGGATTTCATTAAAATTTTATTGGATTTTAAAGGATTTCATTCAGATTTCATTAAATTTGAATGGTTTATTAGCATTTTTTTTAGATTTTAGAGAATGTAACTCAAATTTCATACGAATTTTAACAGATTTAAATAATATCAATCAAATTTCAATATTTTTCAATAAATTTCAATAGATTTCAATGAATTTCACTCAAATTTCAATGAATTTCATCAAAATTTAACTAAATTCACAAACTTTACCTATATACACTTGATACCATTCCTCCTGTACAGCAGTATCAATATGATTCTTAATACGTTCACCTAAAATAATCAAAATGCTCACTGCCATTTGAACATCACCCTGTTCTTACAATTACAAAAAACAAAAAAATCAGTAAATTATAACACAACATCATAATAAATCTTTAAGACCTGAGAAGCATAAAAATTCAGCATATCCACAACTGACGAATCAAAATCCCACTCGGGAACATTCTGATAACTATTATCCACAGATATGGAATGAACGTCATCGTCGTCGCTGTGACCATTGCTTTCATTCAATTTCGAAGACATAACAGGCACCATTTCATCGTGGTCTTGGTCCCCTTGTCGATAAAATTCCAATAAATGGTCGGGGATTGGTGAGGGGTCAGTTAAATCGATTTTCGGTTCAAAGGCTTCCATAGGCAATTGCCAATTGATCATCGCCATTTTAGAGTCTAAATTGACGACTCGGTTACTATCAACGTCAAAGCTCGAGTATCCAAAATGAGCTAACCCTAAAAAAAAATTTTTTTTAAATTAATTTCTTTTTTTTTGAAAAAAAATTTTTTTTTACCCTCATCGTCTCCACCCATATAAAAATCTTGATTATACGCGACCCCACTAGCTATATTGGTCAAGGTCCATTCGTAATCGGTGTCGTCGGTTTCGGTTTCTTCTTCGCTAAATCCCGTTGATGTTTCACCCGGTTGGCGCTCTTCGATTTTTCCTCCTAAATTATAATGGCGATGATTGCTCGCAATTTGGTGACGGTTTGCTCGTTGATCGGTGTTGGGAGTATCGAAATAATGCATGGAATCTGCAACTGTAAATTTTTTTTTAATTTTTTTGATTTTTTTAAAAAGAATTTTCACTTTTACAAAAAAAAACCTTTTTCTAATTCAGACGATGACGATGGTTTAACTTCGTTCACAGATGAATTCGTAGGATATAAATGTTTTAAAATTCTCCAACTAGCTGCTTCTTGGTGACGCTTTAAGGACGAGGCAATGCCCGCATTGTGCTCGCATATTTCGGAAATCGAGTGTCCAGTCAACTGGTAGTTTTTAGCCGATTCCAAAAACCAATTTGTGGATAAATACTATTACAAAAAAAAAAAAAAAATTTAGCCGACAATTTGAAATTTTCTAATATTCACTAACTTTTTCATTCACGTTGTTACCAACATTCAACGTACTGGTCATCGGACGAAACTGTTGCTCACAAACACTGGGCACTTTGCGGAAAAAAGCTGGAAGTTTCGCCACCGAAAGAGTTTCTTTCCCCACAGGTGAAATTTCACTCAAGAGTTTTTTGCTCATCGCCATGCACAAATCCCCTTTACAGTTGATATCCAGACCCGCCGGATTTGCCTTTTCGGCCGGACGAATTGCTTCCATAAAAGTGTGTTGGTACAATGTATTGTCTTTACTAGTCGATAATAAAATCGCTGGGTCGTTGCGCCATGTTATTGCTTTAAAAAAATTAAGAATTAAAATTTTAAAAAATTTTAATTTAGATTTAAATTTCATAAATTTAGACAAAAACCTGTTGTAACATCTTTATGTTCGTTGAATAACGCTAACGGGATAAACGGTCTTCTTAAATCCCACACGTTTATCGTGAAATCAACAACCAACGATGTGGAAGCGATATGATATTTCCTTTGCGGTCGCCATTTTACGTGAGTAACTGATGCGATAGTGTGGATTGTGTATTCAGGTAGGAATTTCTTCGACTCCAAATCCCAGACCTATAAATTAACAAATAAATGAATTATTTATTTATTTAAGGAAATTAAAAAAATCCTACTTTTATCGTTTTATCGCGTCCTGCTGTCGCGAGCCAATATTTCTCTTCGGGGTGCCAATTGCACGCAAACACCGGTCCACTGTGAGCAGTAAAATTTTTATCACAGCGATCGGGCTTTCGTAGATCCCATATTTGCACGTTTCCATTTTCCTGCACGGCAGCAAACGTCGTTTGTTGAAACGGACTGAATTCAACATCCCGAACACTCTCGGAATTGCTATTCAAATAAAAAAATTAAAAAAAAATATTTTAAAATGCGATATTTCCAAAAAAAAATTTAAAAAACCTGTAGAAAGTCGATACGACAGCTTTTTTCCTCAAATCAAACAACTTCATAGTCCCATCTTGCGATCCACTCAATAACAGATTCGCTTCGAACGGATGAAAATTCACTTTATGAACTGTTCGTCGATGATCGTGAAACACCATATCTAAACGAATCAAAATTTCGATTAAAATTCCACATTCTCTACAAAATAAATATAATTTCAACCTTGTTTAGAAATTGACGACTTATCCAACCGCCAAGTAACAACACTCCCATTTGTAGCAGCCGTGGCCAACAACGTATCTAAATTTAAACTCGGTTAACACCAATTTCAGTCAATCAAATTCACAGTTTACCATCGTGATAACTCCACACGACATCACCGGTACTGTAGTTCAAATTAATATTTTTTCCCACACGTAAATTCAAACGTTCGACGATTTCTTCTTCTTCGATATTAAAAACCTTAAAAACTGAAAGTAGAAAAAAGACAAATGAGTAAACACGAAAAAATTTTTTTTTTGATTTTCACTTACTGTTTCGGCCTGCTATTGCAACTTGAGTTGCATCTTTATTAGTAGCCATAGCATTGGCATGAGCTTCTTGAACCACATGGATTGTTTTGACTCCCATTTTTGCGATAAATGCAAATTACCAAAACATACGAGTAAACTTGTGGCTGTGACACTCTTGTTGGAGAACACACGACTAAATTCGATGCGGTGCTAAGTGCGGCTCTTCACATATTCTCTATCTGTAATCTTAATTATAGTATTTTTCCACACAAATAAAATTTCCCTCCTTTTGATCATCTCTGTTTTCTGCTGGTTGTGTTGAAAAACATCTAATCGCGTACTTTGCGCCATCTGTTATGACATTCTTATAGATTCTTTTTTTTATTTTTTTATTTTTTTAAATTTTTGTTGAAGATGAAAGTGAAATGTGTCATAAAAAAAAAATTTTCTTTATCGAAACTCCAATTTATGCAATGAAATTTTTATTATAGGTTACGTTAAAAAATACATAAAAACATAAAAACATTTCCGTCGGCAATGGAGGAAATTTACGTGGATATTCCCAGGAAAATGAGTAATTGATGTCCTCATTATACATTTTTAATGATTTCGCCCTAAATCTTCGTCGACGTTCCAAATAAAAATCTATTAAAGGGACTATTTTCTCAATTTTTTTTCTTCACTTCTTAGAATACAATCCTTTCTAAGGTTGGGCTCAAGGTTATCCAGACAAGACCCCTTTTCTGGATGTTCTGAGTAATTTGAGGGTCGCAACGAGGAGGGAGGAATCTTCATCACTCAAGGACGACTACAAAAATTTTTGTTTTCTTTTTATTATTTTATTTTCTTTTGTTTTTTGAAGAAATAAATACAAAAATGGCCACTTTCTTTTTATTGGCATGAAATATAATCATTTTTACGTGTTTTTTTAAATTATTTTTTATTTTTAATATCTTGAAAATAATAAATCTCTATCATAAATTAAGAGATGACATCACATCAAAGTTGACGTCATCGTGACTAATCTTTGGGGATGCTGTTGGGCGTAGGCAATCAAGGGTCAACTTGGACGAAAAACAAAGATGTATGTACGAGTTTTTAGTTTAATTGTAACTGGGTTTTGGTAATTTGTTTGAATACATCGACCAATTAGCGACTAAACTGGTATTCGGGTCGAATTTTTAAAAAGTTAACCAAAAGCCTGGACAACCGTTAGGGCGTTAGCTTGTCATGTACAAAACATCCGTGTCAGTTGAATGGTGGAAATCCTTCCGAGGTGAAATATAGTCCCCGACTGTTATGGCCGACAAAACCAAATTTCATTTTTTTATGTATCCAAATGCAATAAATATTCAATATCCAGCTTAATAACACATCTAAACGTATAATTTGCGTCATTTTAATCAAAAACACGAATAAACTAATTTTTATGGAAAATAACACAAGTAGTTCCGAGCTAATTTAAGAACATTGCGTCGACGTCATCCCCCAACAACCAATCGGATCGAACCACGCGCATTGATTTCGACAACGGTCGGTGACGGTTCTTTGGTTTGGGCTTGTTGTTCTGGTGTGACGAAGTTGCTATACTTTTGACGTGGCTTCTACGTATTCTGCAAATTTATCCACTCCGATTGCGGCAAAGTTGGTGACGAGAAATACGTAACTGGTAAGTCTTCAGCTGAGTAATAATAACAATCAAGCATGGTGTCCAACGTGGGTGACACGGCAAAAGGATTTGTGTGAATTAAGTAGTCGACATGATTTGCACGATGTTGAAACAATTTCACCGATGTCCAAGCCTAATGTTAACTCGAAATCTTTCCGGGAAGTCGGATTCCATTTCCCGCGGCACACTCGGTTTCGAGTCTGATTTCCATGGCGAAAATCGTCTCTTTGCTTGTTAACGATATGTTGATCGCTAAGTAAGTGCAGATAAAGGACGATTGCGTTTTTTCGAATTTTTTTTTTCTCGGAAAAAATTCAAAAATTAAAAAAAAAAAAAAAATCACCATTGCAATCCTTTGAAAATCGTGTTTGTTTTTTGTTATGATTGACTCATGCATTAATTAATTATTTGTAATTTTTTGATTGAAAAATCGATTTTTTTTCTCGATAGTTTATTTGCTTATGGAAAATTGCTTTGTAGAAGGAATGCGGTGGAATCAAGGTTATATAACGATTTTTTTTTCTTCCTTATTTTTTTTTTCTTTGTTTGAATGGAAAAAAAAGTGATGGAGAATTATTTTTTTGATTGTTTGTTTATGGAAATGATAAAGTTATGTCGTAATTTGATGTGTGTTTGTTTATTAATTAGGTACAATGGACGCGATGGTGGATGACCATGGAAATGTAGTCGTTAGCCAAGCTGGTACTGCTGCCACCCAACCTCAGGCTATGGAAGTAGTATCGCCATCTCATTCTGATAATGCACATTCTCCAGTAACACAAGTACGATTTTGAAAAATTAAATTTTTTTTTTTTTTTTGTGGGGTTTTTTTTTTGGTGATTTTAAGTGTGATTTGAAAATTAAAAGGGTCGTGGGAAAACTTTTTTTTTTTTTTTTTTTTTTTTTTTAAATTTTTTTTTGGTTTTATTTGTAGGTAGTAACAACCGGACAAACGATAGCAGTTCCAACAGGAAGCGGGGGAGTTTCAATCGTGCATGTTTTACCGCAGTCACAAGTTCAGTCTGTTATTCAGCCCAATCAGCAATCTGTGATTCAAACTACCCCTAGTAGCGGAGGAGGCTTGCAGACGGTTCAGGTAACTTTTTTTTCATTTTTTTTTCGTCAAAAAAATTTGGGAAAAATTGAAAAAAAAATTTGGGAAATTTTTTAAAAATTTTTTTTTTCTTTTAATTTTGAATGACAGCTCTCCAAAGGAAATGTTATCCTGCTCAATAAAAACGCAGCTGGTTCGGTAATTCACAGTGCGACAGGTGCCACACAATTGCAAGCTGTACAGGTAAGTTTGTTGGTATATGGGGAGAAATGCCGGTTTTATTGCTTCGTTAAATGCGATAAGGAAGGGAGGAGAGGGAATATAAGTAATTGGTAACTGATAAAAACATCTGTGACGTGTTTGTCTGTTTATTTACGTCGAAATTAAGCCGTTTGTGGATCTAAAAGTTGTTTTTGATCCAGAAATACAACAAAAACAACTCAATATTGTGCGTAAAATACAATTTTTAAGCCTTAAACACACAAGCAACTTAGTTTTAAGCCTAAAAATAGCAAAACAAATTGATTTTGTGCGTAAAATACAATTTTTAAGCTCGAAACTAAAAAACAACTCAACTTTAAGCCTATAAATAGCAAACAAGTTGATTTTGCACGTTATTACACAACAATAACTTGATTTCGTGCCATAAACGACAAGGAGAACTTAAATTTTATGCTTTTTTATGTACTTTATAAACCATATCAACTTACTGCAATTTAAAATCAATAAAACCGGTCGACTCCACCCTCGCACAACATCTCTTTATACCGAAACCTCATTACAACGAACAAAATTCGCTATAACGAGGTTTTTAAATTAAATTTTTCATATTTGTTAATTTTATTTTGGTTTTGTTAGAAGTATTTGCAAGTTGCTACGTTAGACGCATCAGACGATGGCACCCAAGAGGACGAAAACAAGAAAAGGAGGGAAATTTTGGCGAGGCGACCGTCGTACAGAAAGATTTTGAACGAATTGTCTTCGGCCGACACGCCGATCTCGGCCGACGTGAAGGACGATGGGACTTTGTCGTCGGAAACGAGCAGCCAAGAGGCGACCGATGCCGCTAATACAATTACAGTAGCGGGAGTAACAGGTATAGATATAGCAAAATTGAAATAGAAATAAGAAAATGGATTTTTAGTACGTAAGGTTTTATGCAAAAATGGGTGTTATGTCAGTTGTTCCTGCAGGTGCCATTCAGATAGCCACTGGAAGTCAAGGAGAGGGGATTCAAGGATTGCAAACGTTAACTATGTCGAACGCTAATGCTGGAGCGACGGGAACAATCGTGCAATATGCCCAGGGTCAAGATGGGCAGTTTTTTGTTCCTGGTTTGTGGATTTTTTTTGTTTATGAAGTTGGAAAAAGTGGATGTGAACCGGAAGTGGGGTGAAAGTGATGAGGAATAGTGATTTTTGTGCATTTCCGGGCGGTGTTTTTGGGTGAATTTGATAGGAAATTGTGTTTTGGGATCAAATTTTTCCCACAAAATTATTTTCCGTTGTGGAAAATTTCTTTGTACCGGAAATGGATAGAAAATAATGAAAAATACATAATTTTTCTGCATTTCCGGTTTTATTTAGTCTTAAATTTTAAAAAAAAAATTGTTTTTAAATTTCATTTAGGCTTCATTTTTCTCCCCCCCAAAAAATCCAGTTTTTCCAACGTTTTACTAAATTTAATTTAAAATTGATTTAATAATATTTTATTTAAACAGTTACAGTGTCAGCGGCCGATCTTCAGGCGTACCAAATTCGAGGCAGCGGCACCACTACAAATTTGTCTCAAGGAGTTGTTATGGCGTCTGCCGGTAATATCCAAACACCACAACAACTTGCAGAAGAGGCAGCCAGAAAGAGGGAGTTGAGGCTGTTAAAAAATAGGTGTGAATTGAAGCTGTTAAAAAATAGGTGTGGATTTTGGAAACGGGAATTTTTTTTTCTCACTTTTTTGTCGCCCTTTTTTGTTCCAATTCAAAAAAAAAATCAAAACAAAAAATTTTTTTTTGTTAAATTTAATTCAATTTCCACCAGTTCCAAATTTCGCCCCTTGAATTAAAAGTGAGGAAAATTGGAACTCGAAAAAGAAAGAACAAAAAAAGAAAGCAAAATTAATCCCTTCGATTAAATTTAATAATTTTTTAATATAAATTTAATTTCATTCAAAACATTTCTCGTTTTTAGGGAAGCCGCACGAGAGTGTCGCCGGAAGAAAAAAGAGTACATCAAATGTTTAGAGAACAGAGTGGCAGTGTTGGAGAACCAAAACAAAGCTCTTATTGAGGAATTGAAATCGCTAAAAGAGCTCTACTGTCAGAAGAACGAGTGAAGTCATCGTTTGATTTTTTATTTTAAAATAAAAAACGAAAAAATGCTGTTAGGGTTAAGTTGGAGAATTGCGAATGGCTTTTAACGTTTTTCATCACAAACACAGAAAAGTGCATTGAAACACCAAACATAACTCATTATAATGTGTATGAAATATTTTATTAAATTGTACAGCTCACTCGAATTGTCGTATAAGTATTGTAAAGTCTAATTTTTATTATGTTATCGCACAATCGGATGTGTTCAGTTATGATTTTACAAATTGGCTTCATTTTCTGTTTAAAAAGCCATTGGAACAAAATTATGTATACCATGAAAACGCCATTTTTTCATGTATTTGATGCCAATCGTAGTTTTTTTTTCCTTTTTATTTCTGTCATTTCGTGTAAATATAATTGGATGACTCGTTTAAGGATTTATGAAACGGAAGAAAAGATTGTCCGTCCTATTGATAATTCAGATGTATTTTTTTTTTGAATTTGACTTGCGATTAATCGAGATTAAGTTTAGGCCATAATTGTCGATTATGTTAATTTTCAATGAATTAAATGAAATTTCTGCATTCAGTTTGTGTTTTTTTTTTCTTTATTTTTTGAATTTGTGATCGGGTGGTTTGACGTCGTAGCAGTAATAAGGTTCTTTGCCCTGTGAGCAGAGGAAAAGGGTGCGGTTTATGTTGGAGATGGTCATCGAAAGGCTGTAAAGGGAGATGAAAATTCCAGCGCAGAAGACTATTATTGCTGATAAAGTGACGAGGGTTAGTTTCTCGTCCGTGTTTGTGCGGAAGCAGAAGTAGGAGGGGATTACGAAGAGCATTGGGCAAGCTAGGAGTGAGCCCTGAAGGTTAAACGTGAGTAAGGTGGTAAATAAGGTGTTGAAGGGTTAAAACGTACGTGGAATCCGTGTAAAATGGCGACGCATCTGGTTGGGAGGGCTAATAAGGCGGATGTAAAGGTAAATCCAGTTATTATGAAGAAAATAGTTCGTTTTGAGAGTTCCTTCGAGTAGTAAATTTGAATTACCTAGAAGAAAATGGATTTAAGTAAATGAGGAGTGACGTAATACTCAGTTTTACCTCTAAATTGAATCGTATTATTACTGGATAGAATAAAAAGATCATAATACCCATTAAAACTCGCACTGCGACGGCGTATTGGTCACCGATGCAGAGATTTTCCAAAATATTTCCTGAAAAAATAAATAGGGAATTATTTTGTTGCGTGTATTGCAGAAAAGCTACTTCAAAGCGTCGTGCGCCTTTAATTACCCTGTGTGTACTCAAAAAATGATGTATAACCGCCGTAGGAAAAGATAATCAATATCAATAAATAAATAATTAGTGAAAAACCGAATGCAATGTTCCATCTACGCAGTGTGTTGTCTTTTAGAGCTGCGTGCATTAGTAAATTACATTTGTGTACTATAAATCCTTTTAAAAAAATGTAAAAATGTACAATATTTCATTTAATTTAATTATACCTGATATAATTACAGCTACGCATTCGCCACTGTTAGGAGGATTCCAACTCCATGTCGGCAAAATGTAACTTCATTTAAAGTTTAATTAAAGCATTGATGGAAGAAATTGCTGTTAATTTACCCGTAATTGTAATCAGATGTGTCAAAAGTGGCTAAAATGTAAGTGAGTAATCCACAACTGATACTAAATAAAATTAAACAGATTAACGATAACTGAAAAACGATGAAATTAAAATATTTGTGTAATTATTATATGAAAATTTAATTAAACTTTGGCCAGTCGGAGAGGATTTAATGTGAGAGATGAAGGCCACATTATAACTATAGTGACAAAAGCGAGAACGTATCCAAAAATCGCTTCTGATTCGCCCCAATCCGCTAGAGAATGAATCAATAAAATAATATAAAATATTAAAATAGATTTTTTAAAGAAAAAAAAATTACTTGATATAAATGATAGAACGTATGTACTGTTCATCGTCATGTACAGCAATAAAATTGTCAACACTTAAACAAAACACTTTTTCTGTATTTTCATTTTTTTAAAAAATTTTTAATGTTAAAGTCGAACCCCGTTATAACGAAAAGCTTGGAACAAAAAAAAAATTAGTTCGTTATAAAGAATTTTCATTATTACAACATTTTTTAATATCCCTTCGTTAAAGCGGGGTTCGACTTTATAAAATTATTTTTACCTCCTTCATAATAACAAAGTTCAACTAACGTCATTAAGAGAAATCCACGTTCTCCATCTATAAATAGAGCTATCTCCTTAAAAAAAATGTTTTTAAACTTAATTAATGCGTTTTTATTAAAGTTTTTAGTGAAATACCTGATAATTTGTTAGTTTTAATCGTTTAGCCGTTCTAATTAGCATATTCATGCTAATCCATACACCGATTGATACAAGAAGAAAAATTGCACCAGTTAAATAAAGTCCACCGTAATAAACAGCCATTGGAGTGCCTAGAAAAAATTAATATTATATTTAAATTTAAATTTTGAAAATAAAAAATTTTACCCGCTATCATTGGAGTTATGAGAAAATTAACGATGTTGAAAATTGTTAATCGTAAATCAGTTGTGTCAGAATATGGAGTTTTGCGAGCAACTGCTTCCTGAAGTTCAATTTTTTCATTTTTACTATTAAAATCAACAAATCTGAAATTACTTGTTCATCTTTCTTCAATTGCTCGCTCTGAAATTGCGAAAAAGTTGAATATTCGCAAAGCTGTGTTAAGTAGGATTACTTTTTAACCTTGGATAATGGGCTTTCGGCTGGTTTTCTTTCCGTGCCTAAATAAACCAAAAAATCAAATATCTACGTCAATTTTTCTTTAAAAAATTACCATAGATTTTTTCCTGGATAAAATCCCCGACACTTTTTGTTGCTCTATCAATAATTCTTGTTCGAATAAAATCCCCAGCACTTCTAGTCGCTTCAACAGCTCTGGGGAACCAGCCAGACTTCACTTGTTCCGACATTAAATTGATAGAGCAAACAAAACAATAAATTAAACTGGATTTTCATAAAATGCAGTTCTTATTACGTCACAATTAATGCTTTCCTGCAAAGCACCGCCGATAAAAAAAAAAGCCATTTTCGGTTCATAAACGTTAATTTTTTATTCGTTTATATTTTTAATACACCAACAAACATTATATCGGTAAATTGAAAGCGTAAAATATTTTTAAGTAATCTGAAACATTCGAAAAATACAATAGAGTTTACAATATGTTTGGTCCCATAATTGTATACCGGTAACACTCCAAAGCTTCATCTAAATAAAGTTTTAAAAAATTAACCAATTCGATAGTATACACACAATATTTTAAAATAATCTTTAAAATAAAGATTCTATCAAACAAAATAAATAAACTCACAAATGTACAACATGAATACAACAAAAATTGGAATACTGTTAATATCATTGGTCCCTTTAGTCAATAAAGTCAATTTTACAGTAAATCTCATTATTAAATTCAAAAAAACAATATTTCCTATACACACAGCTGCTAAACGGCATTGTACAATCAAATTTCAAAAGTCAAAAATCACAGATTTATTTATAAATATTATTCTCACACAACATTTTAAGCAACTATGCAGCTTAAATAGTTAAAAACTGTCGAAAAGTATACATTTTAAGGTATAGGTTGGAAATCCGGAAAACTGTTGTCGAAAGGGTCAGATGCATTGTCTTTAAGGCAATACAGCATCTCGGCACCGTGACTGCACGTACTGTAGTCGGAAAAGTTGTAGATGATCATGATCAAGCCAAGTACAGCGACAATGATGCCGAAAGCAGCTGTTAAAAGAGCTGGGAGTTTCTGAGATGAAAAAATACTGCCGGATTCGAGTTTTAAGTAACTCAGTCCTGGTAAGATGTAAGCCAGAGGAACTGCGGCTAAGATTCCCTGGAATTAATTATTGGAAATTAATTTTTTTGAAAAATGTTTTGATGTTTGAACAGATCTGGGTTGAGTTCGGTAAATGAGGCATCGGCGTGGGATGGTGTTTGTGTGGAGGGCAGCAACCGGTTCATTGAACTACGCCTACTTAGAGGTAATGGCAGATACACGTAAATAACTTATAGACGTGGGTGTGTCTATAAGTTATTTATATGAAAATAATGAGATTAATAATATTTTTGGTAAGGTTAAGAGGAAAGTTGAAGTTCTTTGATTAGAAAATGCCTTGAAATGAGTCGTTTATAATTTTCTTTCAGACAAATAAAATTTAAAATTTGTTATTTTACTTTTTAGTTGATAAAATTAATTGTAATTTTAGTTTAAGTTTTTTATTTTTGTTTTTTTATAAATAAGAAATGAATTTCATACGTTTCAGCAAGAAAATCTCCAATTTTTGAAGTTTACTTTCCTTAAAATGTATAAATTAACTGAATATACTTTATCTTCTACATTCGCGACTTCATCCTTTGCGAAATTAGCAAATTTATGATATAAATGGTAAACACATCAAAACAACTCTCGCAGCGAGTCTGCAGCAATGTGCTATGCGGAGAAGCATCAAATTTAAGGGTGATTCTGATGCTCTGACCGGATTTTTCAGTAAAGAGGAAAATAAATTATCACAAACTAATCTCCCCAGTCCAAACTCCCTGTCTTGACGTCAAACCATAACCCTTTGAACTGCGTATCTCATAATTTTCAACACAAGAAGCTGGAAAGGGAGGAGGGTTACAATTAATTGCCTCGAATGCAACTTTATATCCCAGATCTGATTTTAATTTAAAAAGAAAAAAAACGAAAAGATAAAAAAAAGAAAAAAAAAATTCTTACATTTAATTCAAGGACAATTCCCAAACAATCTGTTGTCATTGAAGCGATGACAGTAATCGCAACAATAGCAACAGTGGAAAGAAAATGATAAAGTGATGATTGAGGCTTTTGATACATAAAGAAAACATTTTCGACAACCTAAAATCAACAAATTCGTCAATTCCTAACACAATATTCAAAACAAATCAATAACAAACCTCTCGAGTAACAAAACATTCGATCGGATAAGTCAACATAATAGTTATTGCAAAGAAAAATCGAGCAACGTTCATGAGGTCGTCGTCCAAACAGAAATTTTCGAGTATATCGCCTGTAATAATTAGAAAAAAATAAAAACATTTATTACAACGTAAAATTTAAAGTACCTTGAGATAATCCAGTAAATGTCGCGTATCCAGTAACACCGAAAATCACCGACACAACTAACGCGGTTATAATACTCGCGTGAGTAACTTTGTTCCAACGCGCTTGCGTCGGATTTTCCAACGATCCATATACAAGAAATGTGTTGTGATGACACATAAACGCTAAAATTTTAGTTTTAAAAAAATTAATTTTTACAGATTTTTAAATTATTTTTTAGTTTTACCGAACGACATGATGCCAATTGCTTGCGTGATGCCTGCATCAGCAAATTCCCATGCATCGTCTGTTGGTGGACTGAAAAAATTTAAATGTTTTAATAAAAATTGTAATCTTTAAGTGATATTGTTACATTTTTGGTCCCAAAGTGCCAACTCTGATTAAAAGCGCAATCATGATGAAGAAAATAAAGATGAGGGATGCAAATGAGATCTAGAAATTAGATAAATTTTAATGAAATTTAATTATAATATTTTAATATTATAATAAAACAAACTTTAGCGAGTTTTGACATTTTTCTGTGAAGTGACAACGGAAGAGTTATAAGAAGAGTTGCCAGAATCACAATAAATTGCCTGTTGCCTAAAATGCTGGTTTGCGGCACTAAAAAATAAAATTATATATTAAAATTAATAATTAAAATTCACATTTTTTATAAAGAAAATTAATTTTCTTACAATTAGTGACTCTTATAAGAACTTTGGTGATCGTGTCAGCGATGATCACATTATAACTGATCATAGCTATAAACAAATTATTAAAATTATCCCATTTTTATCAAAACAAACCAATTATACCTATTAATGGATAAATAAACTGTATAAAAGATAAAATATAAAATCCCGGTCGTCCAAATGCAGCTTCAACCAAACCCTAAATTTAAAAAATCAGTTTAATAACAAAAAATTAAAAAAAATCAAATTTGTTACCTGATACGAATTTGTTTGAGACAAATGCCCACCTTTCACCATAAGTATTAAAGAATAATCTATTGAATACGGTACATTAAAAAATAAATATTCAAAGAACTTAAATTTGTAATTAATTTAATTAATGTACCTGTAATGAAAGCAACGAGTCCGATCAGAATTAATCCGAGCCAAAATCCTGCTCGGCGTAATGCGTACGGCATTCCTGCAACATTAAAGTTAATAAATTTATAAAATTGTATAAAATATAAATTTTTTATTTTTAGTACTCACCTATTATACCTGAGCCAATAATTGAGTTTATGTAATTGAAACTTGTGTAAGGCAAACTACTAGCCTCTTCTTCCTCATCAGTTCCATCTTTTTTTTCTGTCTAGAAATGTACAGTATTACAGTAGAGATCAAAGTGCTTTATGGGAAACATTGGCTTCTCTGCACTACACAAAATTGTTCTGGTTTAAACAAACAAAGAACTTCTCAAGAAATTTATTCCTTAAATCACTTTTTCAATTTTTTTCCTTCTTAAATTTAAGTTTTTAAAAATAGTATAAATTTCAATTTATTTTAATTATTTGTTTCCGCATGTGTGGAAGTTCACACATACAAACGCAGATGCAAATTAAACAGAAGCTTTTTATAAAATTGAATCAAATTTAATATATTATAAGTGTTTTTTTTTCAGCAACTGCCTGCTGTATTTCCATATGAACGTCAAGCCACATGTTGAACAAAATTGTTAGTTTTATTTCTTTTTCTTTTTGTTGCTTTTGATATCAAGCCAAATGTTATTAACATTATCTAGTAATGTTGGAAAGGCAGTCATTCTCCATGTTGCTTTTCACTCTCTCACTCGTTTATCTCAATAAACGCCCACCAAAGGGAGTATATTGTAAGCCCCGAGCTATTAATTTACTCGGTAAAAATAGCATTGCAAAAACAAAGGCGAAATAATTTGTTTTCTTCACTTCTCTCTGTTTTTACGATATTTTAATATGTAGTTATTTTTATAAATTAATTTTAATAATTTTACAATGTTTAGCAGATGTTTGTAGATTTTTATAACTAAGTTGCGCATTTTGAAGATCTAAATTTAACCGTCAGCAGTTCATGAACGTTACAGCTGCAGCCAATCTGGGTGTCGTAACTCGCAATTGGAAATTATGTCACTAAAAGCTCCATATCCGCAATGCACTTTGATTTTGATTTGATTTCTTTTAATTACTACACCAAATAATTAAATATCTGTAGTATGTTTCCACTCGAGGATGTGGAGCTCCAGGCCTTACCGAGAAAAAAGCCGGATGGGGAAGGGAAAGTACAAGTCAGACAGAAAAGCCGAATTAGTTGTTTAAAAAAATTAGAATAACAAATAAAAATCTAAGTATACTTTTTAAGTGTATTTTTATTTTATGTTATTAGTTTTTTGTTGGATATTGGCCAAGCACGACTATTAAATTACTGGAAACGACATCTGAATTCCGATTGAATATTCAATCAGACTGATTGAATCAGTATTACGAAGGTAATACAAATGAGGTGCGGAAAGCGAGCACTGGACTCTGCGGTTACGACAGGCAGGTAAACTTCAGCTGACTGCATACAAATATCATTTGTGTACTGCATTAAATATTCACTACCGATACCGACCCAACTAAACTATACATTTTTTGTACTTTTTTTTTTGAGATTTCAATAGATTTTTTACAAATTTATTTGAAATTTTCTATACTTTAATTTAAAAATGTAAGCATTCTACAGATTTTGTGGGGAAAAAAACTAAAAAATAAAACTGTAAATACAGTATCCCACAAAATGTAAGTAATCTATATATTTTTTAGCAGGGAATTTCTACAATCATCTAAAATTATTTCACATTTGCTACAATTTTCTAAAATTGTTTCACATTTCCTACAATTTTCTGAAATTATTTCACATTTCCCACACTTTATTCTCCAATTTCTACAACTATCGTGTAATTACCGATTATTTACATTGACCAATAAATAGCTTAATCAGGACTGGGACTTCAAGAAAATCTTAATCCACCAACTTACTTTGACCAACTGCTTTGTATCTTCTACAAAAACTGTCTCTCCTTCTGGACTTGTCTAAATAAAAAATAAAAAAATAAATAAAAATCAGTTCAAATTCCGAAAACTCGTTTCAATTTATCATTTAACTAAAAAATGACATTAAATAACAAAACTGACAAATCAACTTTAGTTTCTTAACGTAACGTAATTCTCTTAGTAACAGTATACGCTTTCGTAATAGGGCCAGGATTCTTAGATAATAATTTCAATACAACTTGTTTTTTCGCATCATATCTACAGAAAGATTCATTTTCATTAATGATAAAACTAGAAATTCCATGCTCAATCGACCTTTCAGGATCGAGCACGTGATTAAATTCCATCAATGCGGAGAATAGTAATTCCTCCGCTTCACTTTTCGTCTATAACCGCAGACCGACGCACAATAGAAAACATCTGATTATCCTTCGAGAAAAAAATCAAAAAATCGAGAAAAAAAAAATTAAAAAATCAAAGTCTATTCTACTTCTGTGTAAAGTAAACAAAAAATGAGTGCGTACACAAATCTTTATCGTTCACTTGTTGAACCCAGGCTTTAATACCGAGAAATTGGAGGAAATAATAGGGAAAATGTTGTAAATAGAATTTTATTTGTTTTTATTTCACGGTCTGAAAAACAATTGCGCTACCGAACAAGTAAAGAGGTCAATTTATGCGTGAGTGAATTTCTTACACGTAACACACGTGCAGTTTTATGTGAATTTATAGGAAATATCAATTTTTGCATAACAAAGTGACTTAAACAGGAAAAAAATATGATTTTATGCGATTGTTGCAGGGAAGCATGACATTTGATTTTAAGGGATCTAAATTTCCTTATTGAAATCCGCGTAAAAATATCGTTTAGGATGAAATACATCTTTAAATATTTTTTTCCAAATTAAAAACTCATCCGGATTCTATTCGCGGTGATATTTAACGACTTACCTGCTGAATTACTGGCGGTGGCGGTTTGACGTCTTGCAAAATGTAGGATTTTTCGGTTGCTTGCGTCATGTTTAATCCGAAATAATAACTTTAACCTAAAGTTTTTGTCGTTTATATTCCACGTATAAAACCTGACACAATATTTACCCTACCAAACTATCCAAATTGGTTGGATCTGAGCCAAGAGAAGTCTAACCAATGTTGATGGTAGCGCTTCCCACTCGACCCCATAAATGGATTTACTTGAACCGGTCCACGACGTCATTTTTGTTTTTGACTTCCAGCCACTCTGATGGGAAGTTATCGAAACTCACGTTTGACTCCCTGCTTGTCGTTGAAACATCGTGAGATCGTCGTTTGTTACTCAATTTCAAGTTTTCTATTATTATTTTTCTGCAATTAACTCGGAATGCCGCGCGAAATTATCACACTGCAGTTAGGGCAGTGTGGAAATCAGAGTAAGTGAAAAGCGAATAAAATGACATAAAATCAAATGGCGGGAAACAGTAACTGATTTTATTATAAATTCCGATACTAATTTGTTGTTTATATTCTTTGTAGTTGGTTTTGAATTCTGGAAAAAATTGTGCGCCGAACATGGCATCAGTCCTGGTAATTTTGTGATAAATTAATTAAACCGATTTTGCATTTTTTCAAAAAATATTAACATTTTCATATATTTCATTGCAGAGGGAATTTTAGAGAGTTATGCGACAGAAGGCACCGACAGAAAGGATGTATTTTTCTATCAAGTAATGTTTTTATCGAATTAAACGCTAAAAATGAGATTTTTAAAATTTTTTTTTATATTTTTCAAAAGGCAGACGACGAACATTATATTCCGCGCGCTGTTCTGCTTGATTTGGAACCGCGAGTTATTCATTCCATTATGAACTCACCGTATGCGAAATTATATAATCCTGAAAATATTTATTTATCCCGTCAAGGAGGTGGTGCAGGCAACAATTGGGCCAGTGGTCATTCTCAAGTACGTTTAAGTTAATTGGATTTAATTGAATTATTTCATTAAATTTGGTTATTTATTTAAGGGTGAGAGACTTCACGAAGAAATATTTGATATAATTGATAGAGAAGCTGATGGAAGTGACTGTCTGGAGGTAAAATTTAATTTTAATTTTAATTTTATTCTCTTAAATTTTGTGAATTAGGGATTTGTTTTATGTCATTCAATTGCTGGTGGAACTGGTTCAGGAATGGGATCATATATTTTGGAACGATTAAACGATCGGTGAGTAAAAAAATATATTTAATTCGATTTTTTTAAAGAATTATTTTGTTTTAAAAGATTTCCGAAAAAGCTGATTCAAACATACTCAGTTTTTCCGAACCAAGACGAGATAAGCGACGTCGTAGTTCAACCGTATAATTCACTACTTACTCTTAAAAGACTCACGGAAAATGCTGACTGCGTCGTGGTTTTAGATAACACAGCGTTAAATAGAATCGCGGTCGACAGATTGCATATACAAAACCCGAGTTTCACCCAAATCAACATGCTGGTAAACAAAAACAATAAAATATTTGAATTTTTAAAATTAAAAAATTGAAAATTCATTTAGGTATCGACGATTATGTCTGTTAGCACAACAACGCTTCGTTATCCGAGTTACATGAACAACGATTTGATCGGTTTGATGGCTTCCCTTATTCCTACGCCGCGGCTACATTTCCTAATGACCGGTTACACACCTCTCACGACCGATCAGGAAATCGCTAGCGTGAGAAAAACCACTGTTTTGGACGTTATGCGACGTCTGTTGCAACCCAAGAACATGATGGTATCGACGACACACGATCGGAATGCAAATCACTGTTATATTTCGATTTTAAATATTATTCAAGGAGAAGTTGATCCAACTCAGGTAAATTAGGACTTTAAAGAGATTTAATATGATGGAAATTATTGAAATTTTTATTATTTATCCTCAGGTTCATAAAAGTCTTCAAAGAATACGAGAGAGGAAATTAGCGCAATTTATTCCGTGGGGTCCAGCGAGCATTCAAGTAGCGTTGTCACGAAAGTCACCGTATATTCAAACTGCTCATCGTGTTAGTGGCCTCATGTTGGCTAACCATACCAGCATTTCTTCCGTAAATAATTTATTTAAATTAAATTCAACGTTTTAACTGTTTTTTAAAAAAAATTGATTTTTGATTTTCTTTTAGTTATTTGAGCGGACATTGCGCCAATATGACAAACTACGGAAACGCGAAGCATTTCTCGAACAATTTCGCAAGGAAGCCATGTTCCAAGATAGTTTGGATGAATTGGACGTGTCCCGAAACGTCGTCCAGCAACTCGTCGATGAGTATCAGGCAGCAACGAAACCCGATTATTTAACCAGAGGTTCTCACCAAATTAAAAACGAAAATTAATGAACTTTTATTTCAATGTGATCTCAGTGTTTTATAAAAATCTCGATTTTTATTACTAATACACCATTAATTCGCTTCATTTATAAATTAATTTACAATTTTTTTTTACAATAACTAAAAATATATGTTAAAAAATACAGTCATTTAAATATTTCCTTTAATTGTAATCATTTAGTACCACTGGAAAATGCATTAAAAATAATTAAATAAAATATAGAAATTATAAAATTAAAAAAATATTTGTGAATTATATTTTCAAGTAAATTTTTTTGAAGAAAAAGAAAAAAGTGTCATTCGGCAGTACAGATGAGCTGAAAATCACTAACGGCACACTCGGTTTCAAATAGAACAGCGCGTTCTAATCGAAAATCGTAAGATAGATTTTCCAACATGTCGGCTTTGCTTGAAAGATATTGAAAACCATCTATTTTGACGGTTTGCATTGATTGAAAAGTATTTAATTTACTGCACAATTCAAATGGCACTCCTGACAAAAAAGTCGACACATTGTAATCTTCGTCGTTGTTTTGAGTTTCATTTTCTTCTCTTGTGTACATCAGTTCGTTTGGCTCGGTAACTTGGATTTCTGCATTAATTTCCTGCTGTTTTCCGTTCGAAGCTGAAGACCCGTTCCCCATTGGTGACTTTGTGCTGAATTTTTCAAAATAAGTGCTTCTTTGGGACGAATATTCAAACTAAAAATTACAAAAAAAAATTAATAAATTTTTACGAAAATTTTTAAATTTTTTAAAAATAAAACACGAAAATTGTCATTAAAAACTCACCGCAAAATTCCTTAATTTGTGAAATTATTAAACAACAAAAAATTTAAAATTTCCAAAAATAATTTATTAAATTTATATTTACCCGAGTTTGATACGACGAAATCGCAGGATGAGTTTCAATAAGTACAAAATCGTTCAGATCGTCGCTTAATTCTTTTTCAATGTAACTAACAAAAGAGTCGTCGGTCGTTGCTTTTGTGTCCGAGTTCTGTCTTTTCTTTCTTCCCCACAATCCCGTGAAAATGTCCGTCATTTTGCTAATTTAAAAACTTTCAAAAAAATCTACAATTAATTAATTAAAAACAAAAGTTGACGCTATACACGCCAATAATTTTACATTACTATTTCATAATGAGTTGAAAGTATCCAGATGTTATGACTGTCCTTTCTTCAGTTAAATTGCGTGTAGCGATTAATATCCGGTGATAATCGACTGTGGCTTTTCAGTGGCCCGTGACGAGTTCATTGACGACCTTATGAACTGAAATGATCAATTTTTCTTCGTTGTCCGTACTTGTCCACTGGCAGTTACGGCTGGACAAAGGTTTTCCTTCCTCGGTCATGAAGTGTTTCGACCGTTATGCGGTTGTAAGTCGAGATCCAGCAAGTCCCAACAGAAACGGCAGCTGCAGCTGCACGCTAATGATAATAAACGAAAAATGCTTCCCAGAATTCCACACGAGCATGACTGTTTCAGGGAAATACGTAATGAGAGTAAAATATTCCGACCAATCAAATCACTTTCTTCACTTGAATCACGAGCTTATCTTCGTTCTGATTGGTTAAATCTAATTTGCAAATGGTTGCCTCATCGCGTAAATTCCCGCGCAATTCTGGTTTTGTTTGTCTCATTCTCTCCTTCTCACTCATTCGTATTATCGCATTTATTGTTTGATAACTTGTTAAGTAGTTTAAAGTTTATTATTAGCAACATGAATAGTGATACTAGTTACAGCACTCGCATCAATGCGAGTTTGTTTCCCAAATTTAAAGGACAATCAGCTTGTGTTATCGGTGAAGTTTTAACCGTAAGTCATAAAGATATCTTATAATTTGAGACAGATAATAAAATTTAAAACATTTCAGCCGGAAGCTTCAGGAATGTCATTCAAAATCAAAACATCCGACGACATTCAAGTCGTAGTCCAACTGCTGGAACCGGTAATGAATATTTCACATTTACTCGCACATTTTCTTTAAAGAAAAAAAAATCAATAAAATCGATTAATTTTCCAGCTTCAAGAACCTGTTGCAGGAATTGTCGAAGTCCAGGGAATCGTGAAGAACGATAAATTAATAAGTTGTCGCCATTTTATTCAATTTCACCACGAATACACAGAAAAGTTCGGTAAGTGTCAAAATCAGATAGTAATTATTCAATCTTTTAATAAATTAAATGTTTTATTAAAGACATGAAAATGTACGACGACGCCGTTCGAGTTCTCAACCAAAAACCTGAATGGTATTTACATCACGCGAAAGATTAAGTTCAGTGTACGAAAAAAAGTTTAATAAATTTATTACTGTTTATAAGCGCTACAAATTTGCATGGAATGATTTTATATATTACTTGTAACTTGCATATTACATACTGATAGAAAAATATAATACTAATTCACATGTAAAAAAAATTAAAATGTATATCAATCTAACGCTAAAAATTCGAAATAAATAGGCTAAATAATTAAAGGATACAAAAAGAAAGGGAAAAAGTGAATAACAAATCACAGCTTTGTTCGTATACGGTTTTAGAAATTAAAAATTAACTGACTGAATCGAGCGCCATGCATTTACACGTGCAACCGGTGACAGGACATTCCTCTTGTTCTCTAAGAAAAAAAAGGATGAATCAAAATGAGATAAAATAAATCAATGACAGATTATTTCACATACTTAAACCATTCTATCACGTGCGCTGTATGGCCTCCGTGACGACACGTCTGACACCACGTAAACCACGATGCGAATTTAGTAAGCCTCAAATTACTCGCCTCGCCTAAATAAACAAAAATTTAAAATATATTTTTAAAAAGTTATAAAATTGCATACTTTTTCCATCGTATTTTACTATTCCCGTTCCCGACGCCGTGCCCATGTTTATGTGGCAAACTGCGCATCGTGGGAGCGGTTTTCGGCACCCGGGACAACTCGTCATTTTCGTTTTATTTGCGAACATCGATGGATGATGTCCTTTCGACATCACCAGTGCCGATTGACTGCCCATCGATGACGAAATCGACTTCCCGCAGTAGTTGCAGCTTATGTAGATGTGTTGTAGAGGCCGTGATGCGACTTTACTGATTTTATTCCATTGGACGTCGAATTTCGCTCTGTTGTGCCATAATTGTAGCTGATCCAGAAGTGACCGGTAACTGAAAATTAAAAAAATTAATAAAAATTCAAAATTTTGTGCTAAATTGATTAATTCACCTATCGATCCAGTTCAAAACCCGTGGATCGTCGAGAATTTTAGCCGGATTCGCGTGCATAATTATCAAACACAACGTCTGAATGTCTCCCGTGTTGTCCACGTATCGCTGCATCAATTCCAACCCATCGCCGATGAGTCCCGTCAATAAAATACCTTCTACGTTCCCCCGTGAGATCAATTTGCATGTTAATTGGTTGAGATAATCCGATAACTGCAATTTATTTCATCGTTAATAGCCAGTTTGAACCTAAATTCTCAATTCTCACGTTTGCATCCGTTAAAAACCAACAAGCAAATGCTACTTTGTCCGATAACGCAATTCCATGATCCATCTGTAATAAAAAAAAAAATTAATTTTTTAATTTTCGCTCAAACTTTAATCAATTTTTTACCAATATTTCATCAAAACTCTCCTCCTCGCACGTTAAGAACGAAAATATTGCTCTGAGGTAAGGATCACGCAACTGATGTCTTAAAGACGAGCACATGCGTCTCCATAAAGCACTTTTTTCCACTGTGAATCCAGACAACGCCATTGCGACTACGTTCAAATTGACACCTGGGTCTAAAATCAAATTAAATTCAGTGATATATTAAAAAAAAAAAAAAAAAAAATTTACCTGTTGAACTACTTTCTTCCTGTTGCGCGCCTTTCCTCAACAATTCTATTGCTCTTTGAATTTGCAAATTAAAAATTGCTATAGCTGCTGCTCTTGAAAAATAATTTTCTTTCTCCAAACTGAAAAAAAAATAAATTTATATTTATTTTTCTAAAAAAAAATATTTTTTTTTTACCTATCTAAAAATTTGGTTAATTGAGGACCATTTCTATCACAGCCCCAACCGCAAAGTTGAAGTGCATAATCTCTAAAAAAAAATTTTAAAAAAATTAAAAATTAAAATTAAAAAAAAATTGAAAATTATTTCTCTTAAATACCGATCTTTGCTGCTATAAAGCCTCGTCGTAACTGCAGATTGAGCCGACACGTTCGGCCATTCTTCATCTATGATATCACTTTTAGTGTTTGTGCCACTGCAACCGTTTGATTTCGGTGAGCAAATTATGTCCTTAACGCCTTGAAATTTAAACGGCTGCGCCCATGTTGAGAAAACGCCATCCGTTTGCATAGTTTTGACCAGTAAATTATCGAATTAAGGAACAAACTTGACAATTTTAATTTAAAAAATGAATTTTAAGGATATTATCGATCCAAGACCACAGTGTATTAATTCGAGCGTCCTCGGTTCTTACGTTACTTGGCTCGGTGCTCTAATTTTCAATAAAAATAAACAAATTTTCTTTTTCAAAAAAATTAATTTTTACTTCAAGTCCATAATCCTTCAGTGCCCTTAGTTTCATTTTCACTGATATGTCGTTGAGTTTTTCGTAATAGGATTGATTATCGATGTCTCTCAAATGTTTGCTATCATCGTTCCAAACCAATCTTGAAGATGGCGACCAGGTCTATTGAAAAAAAAAAAATTTTATATGTTAATATGACAATGGTTGTGAAAACGAGAGTGAAACAAGCAATAAATTATGATAATTGCATAAATACCACAGCAATTCTCTCGAAGACTGTAAAATCTGTTATTGTACCCATCGGACTGACTAGAATTAGACGTTTTTGTTCTTTTGGATGCCACGAAAACGATGTCACAGGATGTTGTCCAGAAGCTGGAAGTGAAAAATGGAAGTGTGAACGTTAGTGAGAAGTGTAAGTCGAGAAACGGTCATCTCACGCATCAATTGTCTTTCAAATGACGTAAGTTCCACTTCATCAGTACTAGAGGTGTGTTGAATATCATATAGTTTAAGAACACTGCTATCTTTAGCTGATGATGCCAATAAGTTTGCCCTGTAAACAATAATATTTTTTCAAAATTTACAGAAATTTCTATGATTATTACAAGAATTTTGTATTTTTTTGCATAAAATTTTGATTTTTAAAATTTTTTTTACTTTTTTTTCCTAATTTTTTAAATAATTTTACAGAAAATTCTAGTTTTTTCTAAAATATTCTAAATTTTTAACACAAACCGTGTCGGACACCATAATATTTTAGTTGTCGTTCTGGTTTCTGGAATAGTTGTTATCTGTTAATTATTAAGGCATAAATACTTTTTACACTTGAAGAGACAAGTTGTTAGTTACACGCGAAAAAACATAACAAATTACAATCATTTTAAACATGTGCACAACATGTGATTAAATTCTACACTTTTCCCAAGGCTAAAGGATACTGGTTTTTCAAAATTTCTTGTGTCCCAAATAACAATTTGACCCTGGAATTAATTTTAACAATTTTTAATTAAAAATTTTAAAAAAAAAATTTCTCGATTGCCAACAAATTACTTCTGAAAACGACGCGAGTCGATTTTCGAAAAAGTTGTCGACGGTTATTCCGTGCACAGATCTAGTTGGCGTCAACAGCTGAACTTTATTTGCATCTACGAAAGAGTTAAAACATAAATAAACTTCTTTATTTAAAAAAATTCTATTTTTATACCTCTAATATCAAATACTTTCAGATATCTGTTGCTCATACCGGTTACGAAACTCTTTGGTTGGTGGGAAAACCAATGAAAGGAATGAACGGTTTCAGAATTTCCTAAAATTTAGAAACTTTTTATTAAAATTTTGAGAAAAAATAATTTAAAAAAAAAATAAATTACCCATTTCTAGTAATGGTTTAGTGGGTGTTGTTGTGTTTATATCGTTCGAATTAGAGCTAGAGATTAATCTCCTTTCGTTTTCCTGTTTACTGTTATTTCGTAAGACATCCCAGATAAAAATCGAGTGATCAGTTTTGGCTCGCTCAAACGCCGACGCTAACTAATAAATATTTTTAAATTAATTTTTCTTGTGATTAAAATAACAAATTATAAAAAATTACTAAATTTCGTTCTTCTGGATTCCATGCAACACAGTTGCATTGACGAGAATGTCTAGGAACTGTTAAAATTTAAAAAAGAAATTAAATTTTTTATTTAAAATTTAATTTAAAATTTTTTTTCTTCAATTATACCAAATTCTCGGCCAATTAAATTACTCGGTTCTTGACTGGTTCCCAAACTAATTACAAAAAATCAAATTTTAAAAATGCAATTTTTCTTTAAAAAATTAATAAAAACATTACTTTTGTAATACTATTTTTCCATTTGCTAATCCCAACGCTAGTAAATATTCGTATTCAGGTGAAGGATACCACGCTACACACTAAAAAGAAATTTTAAAAAAATTAATGAATATTAAATTTTTATTTTAAAATTTCAATAAAATACCTTTAAATACTGAGGAACTGGATTTGTAAACATTATTTGAGCACGATGCGTTTCCGACAACTTGACCACTATAATTACACATTACATAAATACATTTTTTATTTATTTTTTTAAATTTTCGTATTTACTCAAAGGATTCACATCGCCATCCACTATTTTTTCCACTCTGTAGAGACTTAAATCCGTACCAAACGTTATAAATCTAGAAATCAAACAAAAATCACATAAATATCCAAAAAATAAAAATAATTACATAAATCATACTAACCTGTCTGGAAAACAGGGTGACCACTGAATGTCAATTTTCAAGCCGCTACTCATTTTGCCGTCTTTTTCGATCGGTTTTAATTTCTCTTAATTATTAAAAAACAAAATTTCAACTTAAATTTTTACGAAATTTTAATCTGTTAAATTTAGAAATTTACTGATAAAGGCAGCTCGCATTTTCACAATACAAAGTGACACAATAATCAAAACAAACACAAACGGTTGTCATTTTGGCACTTACACAAAAAATTAACGTTTACAAGCACGAGCAAATTAATTCCCAAAATGCAAACACAGATGCAAATTAAAACATTACCAATTAGATGTCATTTGCCGAGCAAGTAATTGTGATCTCACGTGATGTGTGACGATAAACGTTCAGAAGTTAAGATTACTAGCAATTAGTGATTAATTCGATACATTTACTTCGTGTAAACATACAATCACATCTCCTTTCTTCGTACAATTCCTTCAAATGAAAACCGGCATCTTAAAACATACCTGACTATAAATTGAAACCTTGAAAGTCATGTGAGTCTACCCGCAGCACAATACCTTATGATAACAATAAAAATTTCCGTTCTTTAAATTCATTTTAACCTATAAATAAATTCAACTTACCCAATTTCAATTTATAATCTCCTATTTATATTCTAAAATTTAATAAATATTTAAAAAACATGTCGAAATCCTCCTCTAAGTAGACAATAATCCCGTAGCGTCGTATGGTGCCAAAACCCCGAACCACAACCGTTTTTCAGTAACCAAGTAGACGTATGATTTATTTTATCAATTTCAAGTCATTGCCCTAAATCTAATCTTTCTAATATCGATTTTTATCCTAATAGGTGTCAAATTGATAACCAAGTCAAGGCCAATGACGTAATTAATTTTCAAGGTAAAGTCAAGAAGAAAAAAAAATTCACAACATGAAAATATATTTTAATCGAGCCAAACATATTTACAATATTAGACTTATGTAAAAATAATTTGCCATTATATATATTCTTTATAACAGCACTAAAACGAGAAACGAAAAAATGGATGTCATTACTGCATTAGGGTTAAATAAGTAAATACTTTTATTACATTCAAATATTTACTTATGGTAAGACCCATTTGTTTCCTATTGAAAAAACCTTTCTATGACAATATAAACATAAATGGATATTTGTTTACAAACAAATGTACATGAAAGAAACTCTAGGGTCTTACCGAACCCTTAATTCTAACAGGATAATCGATTGCAGCATAATCCACTGGGGAAAAAACAGATTTACAAATTATAAAACGATTAAATTTGTTGTGAAAAACAACTATGCGTTTCATTTACGGTATTAAAACCACACTTTATTAGCTTTTATAAATTTTATAAATTGTGGTTTTAAGCGTTCGTAAACTTAAATGTAATGTAAATTAAATTTTTACAATAAATTTAATTACGTTAAGTTTTTGTAAATCTATCTTTTTTTCCAGTGATCATTCGGTCGTGTAAAGAATAAATAAAAAATAAAACAAACATCGAGACTTGTTACTAAAAATCTGCTGAAATTGAATTTATCAAAAGTTATTCTCACTTGACAATGGATTTTCAAAAAGATTAGGAAAATAGGAATGCCCTGTTATCCTGTGTTTGTAAATAAATGTAAATGTGGAATGTTGAAATCTTATCTTATCAAAATTTCAAAAATCCACTTTGTTTTGTAACTTTTTCTTTATCCTGCATAGTTTTACAAGAATTGTAAGAATAACCTTCTTTATGAATTTTTTTTTGTTTTTTTCTTGAATTTTTGTTGGAATTTTACATAAGACAAACAAGAGCTAAATCTAGATTGACTAAACGAAACTACTTGAATTAAATATTCACTTCACTCATTATAAATACAAAGCACAGCTCTTATTCTAACATTATTCGCTATTTACTTAATGTAAGTATAGGTCTGTATTTAACGAAATTATCTATACGCCAATTCTACAAGAGGAACTTGGTGATTTATTTTTCAAATGCATTATTGTATAAATCAAATGATGATGCCATTTATTGTAATTTATCCTCCCAGCTATTTCATTACACTTAATTGAATAAAATGAAACTGCTCGTAAATCAATTTCGGGACGCTTTACCGATTTTTCCACATGAATTGATTTATTTTTCTAGTTTTACTTGTTTGAATCCCAAAAGAGTTCGCAATCCTGCACTTCTACGCGAGAACCTCGCTGACACGTTTACGCGTTCGTTAACTATTTAGATATATATAACGATGTCATCGAGATACGCCCATGCATAACGGGTCAAGTACAGTTATAAAACTCCTTCGGTTTGATAGTTGATGAATTAATCAAATGAACTCAATGTGAGGAATGTCATTGTCTTGTTGATAGCAAGTGTTTTTCCATTTTTAGTATATTTTTTTAAGAAAATATTTCCCATCCAGTAATTATTATTATTGTTCACAATTGAACTTATTACTTTTTACAAGTATTGTCATTTTATTGACAGTAAAAATTACTCTTGAGATATAAGTTCACCATTTTGAGGCTTGAGCAACTCAATTTCTCATCTGTTGCTCATTTGTTTAACATTGAAATCACTTGAAAGTCTACCCATTCACACAAAGCATTTTCTACTTGATTAAAAAATGACACAAAACTGTTTACAGTAAATTCATATCAACACACTACCACTGTACTTGTTCAATATAAAAGATTGTATCTCCAAACATGAAACAAGTTTTAATATTTTTTTTAAAAAAATGGTCCACTGGGCAGACCTCTTCATCCTGATTTACTATAAACTGATTCATGTTAAACATACTTGGAAGTTATGCGTCGCTAGTAGCGAGTTACCGGTAATCGATTATTGTTTTCATCTTTATAAAATTGTACTTTCCAGATTGAGTTTGTATCACATGTTTTTGTACATTTTTCAAAATGAAATCATAATAATGAAAATATTCTTGGCAAATGCTTTCGCAGTAGTTCGACGGTCGAAGAACTTACATAAAAGACGGTAACTAGTTACTAAAAGAAGTAACTTTTCCAAGTTTAGGGTTAACTCACATCAATTTCTTTTTAAAAAAAAGATAATTACAGTAATATACAATAGAAAAACTTAAACAGTGTTAAAAGTCCATTATTTTCAAACAATGCACTTCTAATTTAGTTATTTACTCCTAAAATTAAATTAAATTACCATTTAAACAGCCATTCAGCCAAAGCAGGAATGCTTTTACCAAGGAAATTCTGATTAATTTGCAAATCAGAAAATATATCCCACTAATGCTCAACAATAGCATGGTACAGTACATCCCACATTTAATGTGGCTGTTATTTAAACATTCAAAATGAAATTAAAAACATATTTACACAATATTCACAAATAAAAACATAACCAACAACACAATCTTCTAACCACAAATGAAAAATGGGAAGAACAAGTGCTGAATCTACAACACACCTCTACATAACTTTGTTTCATCAACCTTATTTCACAATACATTCATTTGTGAGCAGATCCAGGTGCAGTGAGGAGTTCTATGACTAAAACATTAATGTACACATTCTCTAAGTCTTTTTTCCACTTAAAACAGTTTTCAAATGAAAAATAAACTTCTAACAACAATTTTAAATAGAAAAAACCCACCCAAAACAGTAAAGACAAACATCAAATTAACAAAAGTAATAAATAAAGTCTTTTCACAAACCAGCAGTTTTAATCCTGTTTCCTCAATTGGTCAATAATGTTTAAATAAAAGAAAAATATCGACTTCAAGTGACGAAAACAAATCAATTTGTATTTTTTTTTTAATTTCCTGTTTCTTTGTACCAGGTTTTACCTTGGCACATGAGAAATTGGTATATTGTTAGATTGTAATATCAATGCAGGTACAGTGGGAACCATAACAACTCGGTTCAAAAATTCAAAATTTTTCCAAGTCCAGAATAGGGACTTTGTGTGAAAATTGAGTTCATCCCAGTCCACTCTGGGAAGGTTCATTAGGTCGAGAAAAACCTAGATTTTCGTTGTTTAAATGAACTTTGAAAAAAATTTCAAGTTCTAAGAACTTCACTGCATTTCCTCACTTTTTCAATCACAAAACCCAAAATTTCAAAATTTTTTCTAAGTCCAGAATAGGGACTTCCGCTCAAAAATTAACTTCATCCCTGTGCACTCTGGGAAGGTTCATCAGGTCGAGAAAAACCCAAATTTTCATTCTAAAATCGAACTTTGAAAAAAATTTCAAGTTCACTTAGTGACGTCACTGCATCTCACTTTTTCAATCACAAAATCAAATTTTCAAATCCCCTTATTGTGATGAATTGTGAACCTAGTTACTCAACCCTTCAACTTCAACTTTCTCAACAAATGAATCAAGATGGCGGCAAGAAAAAAAAACAAAACAAAAAACAGCATCAATATGAGGCTGATAAATAAATGAAACACAAAAGTAAAATTTACTCTTTGCCTAATCCTTCCTCTTCCTCAGATTTTATTTCCACTAATAATTTCACTAAATTATCTAATCCGAGTAGATATCCTTTATCGGGTCCGCGATGGATCTGAGAATCCCCCACGTAGCCTTCGAAGGTGGTGTGAGCGAAGTCGATCATGCGCACCTCGACTTGCGCTCCGGGGTCTTCGGCCATGTTTTTCGAGCGAGACCTGCTGCTCGAGACGCTCGTGTCCAGTTCGGTGCTGCTTTCCAGCAACGGGTCCGACATTTCGCCTTCGCTGCAGCTGCCGTGTTGGCAATATCGCTCCGACGTCGATTCGCAGGCCCAGGCGCCCTCGCTTTCGGAGTCGGAGTAGAGTTCGTCGGTCGGGTTCAAGTCCTTCGTGTCACATCCTTCGTACATTAGGAGGAGGGAGCTGGAGAAGAAGCGAAATGAATTTTGTTTCTCGATGGCTTTGTAGAGATGCCTGAGTCTTTCGATCACTCGAGATATAACTTTGACGCGTAGTTTGAATCCGTTGTGGAAGAACCAGTATAGCGTGTGTTTGAATCCTTCTTCGTCTAGTGTGCGCCCGTAGTATTTGTCTTTGCAGATGTAAGCTCCGACGTCGGCTTGGTAAACCTAGTGTGAGAAAAATAAAAAATTATTAAAACTAATTATAATAAAATTTTTATTATTATTGTATAACTAATTGTATAAAAAAAAATTAAGAAAAAAATTTTTTTTTATACAATTAGTTTGGCTTTTCTGCATGACACCATCTCGAAAATGGCATTATAAAACCTCAAAATGAAGATTTTAATCTGAATTTTTATCTTGTATGAGTGAAAATAACAATTTTTGATTTGTATTTGCATATTTGAAATCAGGATTCCTTTAACAATAGAAAGATGGTAGAAATGGTGCCGGGGAACAAGCTAGAAAATTTCCAAACTCGAATGGGAATAAGGTCGAATTTGGGAAAAACCGGAATAACTTCGAATCGGAATTACGTCGAATCGGAATAATGTCGAATTA
>JAQIXT010000250.1:0-48464 GCA_034700445.1 Stenotaenia linearis
AGTGAAGTGGATCTAGATCCAAGATCCAGCGAACCAAACCCGGAACTTGATAGATGGCGGTAATTTTTGTTTTGGCGGGCATATGATCGCTGACTTGTGAGTTCTTAAGCTCGGCTCAGTTTCACCGTTTCATCTTATCCTCAGAAGTTTAAGACTTTAAGAAATGGATTTAAGTTGTTTTATTAACTCAAATCACGAAAATCACATCATCAAATCAGATGTACCGGCTAAAACGAAACAAGAACCGTGTTTATTAGGAATTGACGAAGCTGGACGTGGACCCGTTTTGGGTCCTATGGTGTACGGCATTTGCTATTGTCCACTTACATACACCGATGATTTGAAAAGCACGCAAGTAGCAGATTCGAAAACTCTAACTGAAGAACAAAGAGAAAAACTATTTGAAACATTATCCAGTAAAAATGATGACGTTGGTTGGATGATTCAATTATTGTCTCCAAATATGATTTCAAATGGTATGTTAGGAAGATGCAAATACAACTTGAATGAAATGTCTCATGACTCGGCTATTCGTTTGGTCGAAAATGCTATTGAGGATGGAGTTAATATTGCCGAGGTATTACAATAACTTTTTTTCATATTAAAAACACGGAGATTAATTTATTTTAATGTTACAGATTTATGTCGACACCGTTGGAGATCCAATAAAATACGAAACGAAATTATCAAAAAAATTCCCAACAATAAAAGTAACTGTATCGAAGAAAGCTGACTCAATTTATCCCATTGTCAGTGCAGCTAGTATTGTTGCAAAAGTCGCTCGTGATCGAGCTCTTAAAATGTGGAAATTTCAAGAAACGCTCTCAGCACCAGACATTCCTTGGGGATCAGGATATCCAAACGGTACAATATTTTCTCAAAACGTGAAAAATTATATTCTAATTAGCTGACATCTTCTAAACTTCAGATCCCGAAACTAAAATTTTTCTAAAGGAGAATTGCGATAAGGTTTTTGGTTTTCCTCAAATAGTACGATTCAGTTGGTCTACAGCTGATAAGATTTTAGAAGAAAGATGCGCTCCTGTTACTTGGTATAAATTATTTAAACTATTTTTGTTCATTATAATTATTTATATTTTATAATAGGGAAGAAGTGGATGAAAATGGACAATCTGTTACATCGACATCAAATAATTTATTTAGCTATTTTGCTGCTAAGTCACCAGATGTGACAAAAACCCACACTTATTTTACAGAACGTAATCTTACACGTGTCAGTCGACTTTTTTAACTTATGTTGACAAATGATTTATTGTTCCATTTCTTCTTCGCTACTTTCAATATCTTCGTAATCATCACTGTCGTCTTCATTTTCTTTATCTTCATCATCCATTTCGTCATCAGGACCTAATTTCTGCAACCTTTCTTCGATTTCCTGCATCAATTCTTCATCTAAATCGCCAACTTTATTTGCAACCTAAAAACATTTATTGTAGTTAATTTCAATGAATAAAAAATTGTTTTTTCAATAATTTTACTTCTTTGGTTTTTGTAAAATAAAATTTGGCATTTCCATGATAATCTTCACCACGCATTTCGTTCAATAGTCCCAGTAAATACCAAACCTAATTACAAACAAGAATAAATTTTGATTTATTATTGTACAGTGATTTTCACTTATTATTATTATTACGTCAACAACTTCGTCATCTTCTTCTACTAAGCCATTAAGAATAACTTCAGCCTCCTAAATAAATAAATAAATTCATTTAAAGAAATTATTTAAAGAAATATTTTAAATTATATTTTCTTACTTCAAATTGTGCCAGTTCTAAACAATTTTTTACTGTACTTATCCTGCACTGGTAAGTAAGCGGACACAACTGAAAAAATAAAACAAAAAAAATCTCAAAAAACCTTTTCTTTCAAATTGTCTATTACAATTACATCAGTGCCAGCAGCCAATTCTTCTTGGCCACTTCGAACAGCTTGATATTGTGGCAGCCATAAGCCAAGGCTCTTCTCCATCATCTCAAGCGCTTTCTGCAACGAAATTAAAAATTATTAATTAATGTTATATCTAGACTCATTTTAAATGGTTAATTACACTGTGATCGTCTATAACTAAATAATAACTTGACATCAATTGATAAGTCTCTGGATTTGAAGGATCGCTTGATATGGCTTTTTCAATAAAATTCCTGCATTGGTCTTCTGCATTAGCTTCGTCACTAAGTTAAACAAATGATTAATTTAATTTAATTTAGTTAATTAATTAATTAAATAAAATTTTACCAATAGTCTGTCATATACAATTCGCTAATAGAACAAAACGCGTTAGATTTAAATCTTTTGAGATTTGCAACTGAATCCTTTTCATTAGCATCATCCTGTATATTTGATTCTTTTGACTTTTCTATTTCTTTATCTAAAATTTCGATGCCTTTCAAATAACATTCCATAGCTTCTTTTCCATCCAGCAATTGTCCTAACGATAAATATTTACTAAATCCTGATTCGGGGCTGAGTTGAATTGATTGTTTAAACAGCTGTTTAAAATTTTTATAACATCAGTCACCAATATTTTACATTTATTATTATTTGGTTTTACTGTAACAGCATCTTCTACTTCTCCAAGATCCATATGAATATTTGCCAACATGTCGCAAGCCTTAAGACAATTTGGCTCTAACTCCAAAGCGTTTTGACAAAGTATTTTGGCCGCTTCGTGGTTAAACGTGTCGAGATTTTCTACGGCCTGAGGTATAGAAAATAATTAATTATAAATTCCAAAAACCGCATTAAAATACATACTTTAGCGAGTAAAGTGTCAACAGTGTTTTCTTCTGGTCTGTCAGTATTTCCACTGTCTAAAATAATAATAATCATTGTGTTTTAATGACAACACATTGCAAAGAGATTTAAGTTTACCAACTGCCATCTCGTGTTCCTGCGATTTCTGTTTTTTCGTTTTTGAACGACCCATTTTAAGTTTAAAGAGAATTGTTAACCACCACACCACGTGTATAAAGTTCTTTACCAAAGCCTACGTTTATTAGTCGCATGCGTGTGAGGGAGGCCCTGATTGCTGTAAAACATTTTCTAATTTATCGCTAGATGGGGGTAAAAAGTACCATAAAACTTTTATTATGTATATATATATATATATATATCAAAAGTGCTTTATTTAATTTTACATAAAATTTTGACAATAAATAAATTTTTATGCGAAAATTATTTTTATCACAAAATTAACAAACTTCATTACTTGAAGTATCATCACTGAAATCATCGATGTCACACGTCTCCATTTCCAAATCAATTTCTAATAACCTATTAAAAAGTTCTACTCTTTCTCCGCGCATGGCACCTCCCAGTTTAATTAATTCCATTCGGCATCCAATAGACTATTATAAAATAGAAGGGAAAAAAACAGTTAGATAATGAATCAATTTCTGCTCTCGATTAAACGCCGGAAGCACTAGGGAAACCTCAGAATAAAAAATAAACATTCTTCCCGATCTCCACGGCGTTAAATAATGCGTTAAATTGATACAGTATACATTTTCAAAAAATTTATTTTACCAAATCAATAAGATGATGATCAATAACATCTGAGGTCGACAGGTCCATTATCGTATTGACATTCAATTTGTCTGAAAATGTTGATTTAATAAAGTTATAACGTTAACTACGTTCGAGTAGTTATTTAATATTGAATTAACCTGAAGTTTTTATAAATGTGATAAAGTCTGAAACGCAACCAACGATCTGTGGTTGTAAAATTATTCCAATCCCTGATGGAGATTGATTTTCAAGAATGTCTGTTATGTTGGGTAGACTTGTTGTAGCAAATAGGCCGCAAGAAGTTAATGAAGTTTCTTCTTGGCGTGAACCTAATCGAGTCCACGATGAGTCATCCTGAAATAAAATTATTATTTTCTTTTATGTCATTACAATTCTACTTTTTTATCTATTTTGAAAATTCGTACATCTGGATGAAAAGGATCAATCAGCACACTTATTAACGGGAATTTTTTCATCAAATCGATGTACATTTCCACCATATCATCACCCGTTTTGGAAGAACCTTTAAACAATTCGTATTTCCCTTTGTCCTTGATATAATTACAAATTTTTTAAGTCACATAATTAAAACAAAATCTCACTAAACTGGATCGTAGATATCATTTGGATCACAACTGATGTAGAATCGTATATTTTCTTCAGACAAAGACTCTGACGCAGATATCTCTTCTTGAATAAATTCTAGCATTTGTTCTAACTTTTCGTAATTAGTTGCTAAAAATGCGCCCTTCTCACTCGTCAAAAGACTCGATGCCTAAAATTATTAAAATAATTATTATACTTGAACATCTATTCTGTGATGGTTACAAGAATGATTAATTTCTGAGATCATAATTTGAAAATTCATTAACAAAATATATATTTGATACTAGAAATAAAATCTAGCGTTTGATTTTTTTTAAAATTGTCATTCTTGCACACAGACTGACTGTTCAGCTTGCCCCTGTCTTCAGTCGAAGAATTTTTTCCCCGCCGTCATACAAAATCTGTATGAGATTAACCATCTGGTAAAATGAATAACGGGAATCAATGAGTAAAAATGGAATATTGTGATTATAACAGACTTAGCGGAGAACAAAACCTTATATCTTTTATATTTTTCATTTTACAAACAAAACGATCCAAGCTCAGTAATAATAATTGTAATTTGGCGATGTAAACTCTTGAGCAACGGCACGTGCAGGGTGGGTGTAGTAACGTGCAACTGCACCGTTCTTGATCTTGAGATTTTCAAAACTTACATTGACAATTAAAACCAATTAAAATGTTCTAATTATTAATCATTAATTAAAAACAACCTCATCACCACAATCTAATTATAGTAAATTCATTTAAATCACATTTGATTGCTCACCCTAATAACTCAATGCTCACATCCGCACATCGCTGCTCCTCAACCCTGCTCCTCAAATGCATTACCTTATAAAAAATCTGGCAGCGCCTATGCTCTTGACTGAATAGTTTTTAATATGGATTACAAAATCATTGATTCCAAGACTCCCCACCTGTACTTAGCGCAATCCTAATCTTACTGTGTTGCTGCAGTACAGCCAAATGCACATTTCGAGTAGCTTTTGCAGTGAAGCATTTTCTTTATTCTAGGGCGCTTCCCATTCCAGATTCCCCAAGCTTTATGGCGATAATTAATGTTGTCGTATAAATCAATTAATACGAAAAAAAAAAAAAGACAAAATCAATTACTTAATTTGTAAACGATGTTGACTTTCTCTCTGCTTCTAATTCTTGCAAGGTGTAAGATTAATTCTCCCTAATCTCTAATACTCAACTGATTTAAACCCTTGCTTTGCTGGTATTATAACACCGACCTCGCCGCATAGATTCAATTTACACGGAGCAGCTTTTGAGTTTTGAAAAACAGTTATAAGAAATTCTGCGGGCTGTAGAAAATGTTAAACGTTTGTTAAACACACTGCTGAGAAATATTAAGAAATATATTGTACTCTGTCGACCGTGTGCTGACAAAGGCGGCGAAATTGAATGTGCAGTGGATGTTGGTTTAAAACAGCATTAGCACTGAATATCGCTGAAGATAAAGCCCAAGATATAACAGATTTAATAAGCAATTGCCAAGTTTTTTTGTTCTGCTCTTCCATCAGAGAATCGGAACCATTTCCAAATTTTGATTTACGCGCCATTTCAGATTTCTTATCAAATGTTGTGGTTGATTTGGGTTTAATTTCAATTAAATATTGCAGCGGCAATGTTTCTACTATTTGCCTGCAAGAGAAATAGCCAAACATTTTTTTTAAAAGGCAAAGAAGAGAAGACTTACGTAATTTGGTTGTCAGTATCCGCTTGATTATGGAAATTTTTGCATCTTTGAAAAGCTGGATTAACAGTCTCGTTAATCCAATTCACTATTACTGGTTCGTGGACATCGCAATAAGCAGCCCAGGGGTTAAAAGACATGTTAAGTTGTATTATTTGCTATTGATAAAACCTCTTTTTATACTTTTTAAAAAAAAACTATTGTTACTTTTTTTAATACTTTTTCTTTTAGATTGGCTGTATAAAATACAAGGATTTTTAATGCACGCCCAGTTTGCGTTGAAAGAATTAATCGAGCTGCAATCTGAAATTTTAAGAATTAGTAATTGTTTTACTTAAATGTAATTTGTTGATTCTATGGTAATTTACTTTAGAAAATATTGGGTGTTTTGCTAAAACTTGAAAATTATTAGCCTAAAACAGAAAAGTTATTATTCATACATAAAGTTTTAAAAAGGAGTGTTTTTACTAAATAAGCAAATATGTCGTCAGGATTGTCATAAAACATGTCGTTCAATAACTTTTCCAACAATTTAGGTACTCCATTTTCAGCATAGTATAACATCGCTCTTTCACGATTTGCTTCAACTTCATCACTTTTGCAATCCATCTTAAACTCATATAGGAGAAGAAATAAAACTGTGGTTTCGGGTTTTAAGTTGTTTTCCGGTTACCATGGCAATCCGAGCTTTATTATTTTTAAATTTTAACAAAGTGGGAGAGAAAATAACGTGAGATGCAATTAAAGTTTTATTGAATTTCTTTGACAAATAACATCTTAATTTTAACCTACAGGCAGGAAAGAATAAAAATCGATTCCCCCCCACCCCTTCTTTTTTCTTTTTTTTTTTACTCTGACCTACTTGGTATCCCTCATGTAATTCGGTAAAGTTTCGATTTCACTTTAGTGATGCATTGATGGAAATGCAGCACTCAATACTCCGATTTAAAAAAACAAAATCTATACGTTTGAGTAACAAAAAGAAAAATAATTATTTCAAAAATATTCAATTTTTAATTTATGTATTTTTATAAAATAACTTTAAAAAATATACCAAACTGAAAATAAATATTTTTTTTAACGATTTGCTCCGGCGCTGAAATCACCTTCCAAAAATGGCGGAAGATTAGTTGAATTTTTGTAAATCACCGATGTTTATAGTAGTAAAGGTAAGGAACTTTTGTGCTATATGTTCTAAAATGTCGACGAACCCAATTAAACTTAAACATTGACTGCTAAGAAACATCAGCTTTCTGAATAATTAAAACAAAATATCGTAACAGCATCGAGTGCGATTCGGATATTTACCGGCAAAAGTTAAATATAGTTTATCAAGCAATATTATTTCTATTTAAACTTTTTGAACGAGGCCTAAAATGCAATAATTGCACACTCACGGATTTTATACATGTTGCAATAAATCTGGTTTCCAGTCATAATCGCATACTTGTTTTAGCAGCTGGTAATATACAATCAACAAATTTCCTCCTATTCGTAATTTTTATTCTGTTTGAAATTTGACATGACATGACACATCATAATAAGAGATCATCGTAAGCCTCAAATTACACGTGGTAGCTACAGGAAACAGCCAAGTATCCAATCTAAGCAGATAAAAGATTTAATAGGAAGCAGGACTAGGGAAGAAACCATTTAATTGTTGCGAGCCAAGTCTATTTCAAACTCAGTACACATGAGACAATTTTTAGATTTTAAACCTGTTTTAAAAAAGAATTTCACACAATGATTGAATTTCTTGCAGTAATATTATCTCTTGTGTTTATTCATTACAAATGCAGGTAAAGGTTGGGTAATATGTCATTACATGAACAATAACGTCTATTAATGCTCGCTGACCTTAAAATTTGAACAATTTGTCCTTATTCCTGCTTGTTTATCTCATTGAATTATGTAAAATTTTAAAGTTGATTATTTCCTCAATTGCAGAGACACAATGGTGGATTTCTTCCAAAACATCCAATCTGTTTACAACAGCAAATTGGGAACAAAAACAGAAGAAAGTTTTAAGTGTGTGTCGCCACCAGTAGTTGATATTTCCACAACTTCGAAGGTAGAAGCAGTGGCGGAGGGCATTGAGAGGCAAATTAAAAAGAATGGAATCAACTCTATGCATTGGAGTCAGAGCACTGTTGCACCTCCAACTGCACCGTCGAGATTTTCTAATACGTCACAATTAAGATGGCGCCAATTTGATAACTATAAGCAAGCACCAACTACGGCGGTAAGAAAAATGTTTAAGGGCTCAAAAAAAAAGATAATTAATTTTTTTTTAAAATTTTGTTCATTAGGGAAAAACGACGAGTTTTGTTGCATTTAAAAACGAGCCATCCGTTCACACTGTCAGTGGAAAACGTCCTTTTGTGGGCCTTTGCTGCAGGAAATGTCTGTCTTCCAGTCGGGTAAGTAAAAATGAATCAATTAAAAGTAACAGTAAATTTAAAATTTAAAAAAAAAACTAAATTTTTTTCTTACAGAACTCGTACAGAGATGATATTGTGCAATCCTATGGATTAAATAATCTATTACTGGTACCAACTATGAATCTGTAAGTATTTTCTAATTTTTAATTTTTATTAAATTTTTTAAATGTTGTTGATGATGTTTAGGAATAATAGCTTGATTATACGACGATTCCATTATTTGGCTCACGTGTATAACTGTCGAGCATTTTACAATTATCCTGATGTTGGAAATGATGTTCTCGTATCTGCAAGGTTTGTGGCAATATATCCTTTTCTTGCCTTTCTTTTAAAATTTGTTTATTTATTAGAGTTTCGAAGGCAATAGAAAAAGCAGCTACACTAGAATCTGAAGGTAAATTTTTTTCTCTAATTGACTTTAAAAATACATTTATTTTATTTTATTTTTTAAGAGATGAAAAATCCATCGGAAATTTTTCCAAAGTTGATACTAAAACATGCGAAACGAGCCGATATGATTTTGACGACTATGAAATCTCGAGTATCTCGTAATCTCCTTAGGTATTGCAATTGCTATTACAATTATTTTTGCTTTATTTTTTAATACTATTTCTCTTTGCAGTTTTATTCAATGGGTAGTTTTTAAGTTTCTAAGCCGCTTACTTAAGTCAGTTCAAGTTCACAAAGGTCAACTGGAAATTCTCAAACGTGCTAGCAAGGTTCTCAATTGCCAAAACTATTATTTATTATTCGTTAACGCTCTTTAAAAATTTATTTTGTCAGGCGTCCCTTCCTCTGATTTTTATTCCTCTTCATCGTAGTCATTTGGATTACATCCTAGTTACTTTTATTTTAGTCAACAATAAAATTAAAGCTCCATTAGTGGCTGCCGGTAACAATTTGCGCATTCCCATTATAGGGTAAGATAATTCAATTAATTTTGTTATCTTTCTAATAACATAATTTTTTCAGCCGATTACTTCGCGGTCTGGGAGCGTTTTTCATCAAACGCAAAATGATTTGCCCTTCGGGTCACAGCGATCATGTTTATAAAGATGTCTTGCATACAGTAAGTTCAGAGTTAACGAGATGAATTAATATAGGTGATTAAATGGGTTTTATTTTTAATTTTTAGTATGTGGAAAAGTCTTTATGTGCTGGTCACAACTTGGAATTCTTTATCGAAGGCGGTCGGTCTCGGACAGGAAAATCGTGCATACCAAAGGGCGGTCTTTTAAGTATTATTCTAGACACTTATTTGGATGGAAGCATACCTGATGCATTGATCGTTCCTGTTGCTATTAATTACGATAGAATAATGGATGGGAATTTTGTGTTGGAACAACTGGTAATTACTTACAAATTGTAAAGCTCAGTACAATTTGTGAATAAATTTATTCCAGGGCAATCCGAAGCAAATGGAAAGTTTAGGGTCGATCTTTAAGGCATTGTGGCGAGTTATTAATTCAAATTTCGGCCATGTTAGAGTGGATTTTGCCCAACCATTTTCTCTAAGTGTAAATATCAAATATAAGAAAACTTTTGATAACTTTTAAATCAATGAATTTTTTAAATATTATTTAGGAATTGGTGCAGTCTATTCAAGCCGAAGGACTCGGCATACCGAACGCGAGAATGAAAAATTCCCCAGCACAATCTTTAATTTCGGCTGATTGGCAGCTCTCGGCTACATCTAACCCTGTCGTTTCTCCGGACAGAGAGAGCCGCCGGCAACTAGTCACGTGCATGGCTGAGCATATTACTTATGGTAATTAAATTAAAGTTTAATTTAATCTTAAAATATATTTGATAAAATGATTTTTCTAGATGCAACTCACTGTATGTCTATCATGACTACGAATTTATTATCATTTCTACTTCTGAATAAATTTCGACAAGGAGGAACAAAACAGCAGGTGATCCACGCGATGTCATGGCTGCTAGAAGAAATTAGATTGCGAGGCCGTGATGTGGGTTTCGACGGTGAAGCTCGTCAAGTCGTGGAACACGCCATCTCTATTATGGGTTCCAATCTAATCGAGGAACAGAAAGTGCAAATGGAAACCCCTGCAGAGGATGTTAAGACCCAGATTGTGGTTTTGAAGCCAATTACTGAATTACCTTACGTCATAGAAGTGGCTTATTATTCTAATATGGTTTTGCCAGTTTTTCTGATGGATGGTGTGATTGGTAAGGAAGTTTGTTTATTTTACCAATTTATTAATATTTCTGAAAAATTTTATGTTTTTAGCGACGGCTGTGTTAGCGCTGGTTGAAGATGATCTTCCATCACTCAGGGATTGCGAGAGCAAGATAATTATTTCGAGAGAGAAACTTCGAGAAAAAGCCAAATTGCTTTGTGATATTCTTCAATACGAATTTATCTTTTCTCCCGTTAGTTTAATTATTTAATATATTAATATTAGTAAGTAATTTTTTGTGATTTTTCTTATTGAATTGCAGTTTTGCTCAGATCTCGACATGAATATCAATTGTACAATTGACAATTTCATCGGTAAAGAAATGTTATCATTAGTAAGTATTTGGCTTTTGATACTGTTTTTGAAATTTTATGTTTTTATTCTTTTTAAAGGTTGAAGTTATGGATAGTAAACAAAGTCAATGGGCGAGGCGATTTGCATCATCTCTAGATTGGGACGAGTCCCGTTCCGATGACGAAGATGATTTTATTGATCAAAAATTAAAAGTAAAAAATTTGCAAAAAAAATTTTTGCATAAATAAAATTTATTTTTGATTTCCTTAGGTCAATTTGATGGATGAAGAATTAGATAAATTAGAATTTTTTGCTAAAATTTTAAGTCCCATTATAGAATCGTATTGGTTACTCGCCTGTAACCTCTCTTCGCTTCTCCAAATTCAAATGGAGGAAAAAGAATTTTTGAAACGTACGAGAATTTACATTTCTGATAAAATCGCGGAAGGATTAGTCATTCATGGTAAATTAAAATATTATTTACGTATTTAATTGTTTCACAATTAATTTCGATTTTTAATTTACAGCTGAGAGTTTATCAGCCGATGCTCTTCAAAATGCAGCAAAGTTATATGAAAACTGGAAGGTATTAGAAACCTGTACACACAATAACGTCAAGTTGGTGTATTTATCCGAAAACTACGACGACGAAGAGAGATTAGTGGAAATCATCGAAACAATCGAAGAGTTCAAACAATAAATTAATTTTTTTTTCTTTTTTTTCCTTTTTTTATTTTAATTACAGTGTACAGTTGTATTAAGATGCGTGAAAAATAATATTTTTATAGTAAGGCAGTTAGATAAATTGTACAAATTGTACACATTGGTGTAATTGGAGAAGTCAAGAATGGCATCTAATTTTGTACGTAGATTTAGAATAAAAGTTCTTAATTACGAGAAGAATACTCATCGATTTATTTTACAATCGCAATTCGATGCAATATCGTGGACCCAGGAACTGGGAATATTTCTTCATCGGTAGAGGGCTCTTTACTTCCGGTAACGTTTTTTTATTTCCCGCTTGATGTCGTAGGAGTGCAAGTCAATGAAGTCTGCAGCGGCGAGAATCGAGGTAAAGCATTTTCGTTCTTTTTATTTAACCGTACATTGAGAAATTTGAGAAAACCCTAGACCACAAATGACGGAACGACCGTATAAAATTCGAAATTTGCACTCAATACAAAGCAAAATGCTATTCCAACCTCGTTTGACGTTGTAACTACATGGCTAAATACGAGTGGCAGTTGGGAACTACAAACGCTCATTTACACGTAAATGGACTTCAAAATGAGTCTTTGTACGTTATCAGCGACTCGTATAATTAAGCACCACCAAACATGAATTGTGGGAATTTTTCTTACACACGATAGGCACTGCAGGTGGCTTAATCTGACTGTGAGGAAATAACCAAAAGTGAGAGAAACGTGAGCTGCAGTGAAGTGACGTTGTGCGCAGGGACAGCAAGGCCGGTCAGACGCGTGTCGTCTGCTGGGAATATAAAATTTACTCTTGCGGATTTAGCTTTTATTTTGTTAACTGTTGTTTGTTTGCCCCAAAATTGTTCGTCTTGGAACAAAACGAAGATGGACGGTTCCACTCAAGCCTTAACTAACCTCGCACTGTAAAGTTAAATTAATTTAGACTGGAAAACAGTTACAAAATTGTTTTTCCTCGATGTTTCATTATATTTTTTCGAAATAAAAAAATCCATGATGCTTTCTTTTCTCAAGTAGATTGCGAATACAAAAGCTATTAACTTTTGTTTCCTGCTCGTGATGAAGAGGGCTGATGTAGGTGTTTATATGTATTATCGAGAAATTGTTTCCTTGAGAAAAGAGGAAGTTTAGATCAAAAAATATTAGGAAATGATGATGTAGATTCGTTGGCTTTTACTAGGGGGCACTCTACTATTTTTCAAGCGTTGCAGCGTGGGAGTTGCACACACAACATTTACATAATTTGTTTTGTAAGAATTTACCAAACTTTCCTTTTATTCGTGCTGAATAACAGCAGTTTTCGAAATTTTATTTGAGTTTGCTTGGCGTGTTCTCATTGCTTTGATGTTAAATTGGAGGGTGTTGTGTTTTGTTGACAGAGTACCGTACGACGCAATTTTTCAGTCCTTGTTTGACTTGCAGATCAAATAAAATTGTTAACGAAGGCTCGATGGTAAACTGTTTGAAAATGCAAGCGCTTGGTAATTTCTTTGAAAAAGTTAGCATTAATTAATGCAAAATAATGGGTCGTTTGAGCGTGCATAAATCAAATGGTAATAGATATACACGCTTTTTAATAGACCCAACCTTTAGAACTTAATAAGATCAGTTTTACTGGTTTTACTCTCGAGATTAGGCAAATTAAAGCAACTCGAAAAGACTTTTTAAGCAGCAAATTTGCACTTGAAAAAATTAATTTCTTGCTTAAATAAAAATGAAGTTTGCTATAAGCGAGCTTGGGGTAACTTATCTGTTTGCTTTGTACACATGGTGACTAAAGATTAAACTGCAGTCGAATGTAAACAATTCTTGAAACTCTACACCGGTTTTAATTTAGGCCGAGTTTAAACTATGTTTAAATTTTAATAAATTGCCTCGATACAAATCAAAAGGGAAATTTAAATAAGTTTTTTCCTCCCTAATTACAAATTTTAATTGTTCCTAAAGAAAAAGCGACGTTGTGTAATTAATCATGAAAAAACGAGAAAATTATGATTTAAATCGAGATTTATATCCGATAAATTTTAATTATCATAAATTTATTGTTAACTTTGAATTTTTTTTTAATAAACGAAATAGTTCTGACCTTATGATTTAGAAATTAAACTCCGAAACCTCATAAAGTCTGCTGTCGAACCTGTGCGGGTTAAAATTCCATCGATTTGCTATGCAGATTGAAATACTAGAGTGAATAAGTTAGAGCAGAGCCGGTTTGAGTGTCGTGCAACACTGCGCGAATGGAAAGTTGGTTGTGTTAAATGTGCAATTTCTATAAGTGGAGTTGTGCAGATCAATATATTGTCCAAACTTCATCCGTAAAGGCAAACAATTAACCTCGAATAACTTTTTCATTTCACTTTACTCTGGCAATTTCGAAGATTATAATCGAAAGAAATAAATCTCGTTTAAAATGTGGAACGAAATCGATGATTTCCAATTTGTGCGGTTAGTTAAACGGTAATATCCTTTAAGTTTAGTGCGGCTCGCATAAACCAACATAGCAATGCAATGTTATTAAGTGGGGTTATATTTATTTGGTAAATTGATCCTTGGCTTGTTAGTTTATACAGTTTCGCGAGTATATTAATGCGTTTTGCAAATTGGATATTTCCCAGATCATAATAAAACACAGACATTTATTTAGACATGAGCAAAATTTTGCTTATGCAAAATAGCATTGGACGTGACTCAAACTACTGCAGTGTGTGAATGGATGGCTTTTTCACGCATCTTGCACTTCCATCTCCCTTTGGATTTCCTCCATTCCTTTTTCTTTGATCTTGGAACACAATAGCGAATGGCAAAATGTCCCCGTGCACTTTTGTTTTATTTTTGCACTTAAATCTTCAAGTGGTTTAGGCTTATTCTAAGAAGATAATACAATTGGAAATGTGGAGAAAGAAAGAATCGAGATCAGAAAGTCGAATACCCTTTGGGATGTAGCCATGTGGCCATAGATGGTCTGGAAATGTTAGATGAGGGTGGAAGAGGGCAGTCGTAAAGGGGATTGAAGGAAGTTGTGTGGCTAGTGGCATCAATACCACTGCAAGCTATTCAATTGCGTTTAATTCAGTCTGTTAAAAGATGAGAGGTAATTCCGATGATTGTAGTGCACAACCTTCGACACGCGTCTCTCCTAGTTGATCACTTATACACAAATACCTTATTATTTGGAATGGGTTCGCTAATTCGTATTAGGGCTGTTTTTTGCTGGATTATGGGAAAATGGAGGAGGGAAGTTGTGGAAGGATGGCTCTCCATATTGATTTCCATTCTAATCCACTTTGGAGATTCTCCCGAGATTCCCTCTACATCATGTTGTTGTTCTCCATCATGACAAGCTGTTAGGCCTATCCTCTTTCACTTCCATTTCCGGTGCACTACTTTAAATTTCCCAATCACAGTTTTTTCTTTTTTCTTTCAAAAATTTATTTCAAGTAAAAGCTCGGAAATTACCGGCATTAAAATTAACCGTTTGCTTTAATTTTTAATTTTCTTATGGCTTTGCGTTATCATTATTTTTTTTACTTTACTTTTTGGGTGACGTTTTAATATTTTAGTGTGGTTTCCTTCGTGGAAGGAGTTAACCCTTCATTTGTATTACTCTGCGACAAGGCGTGAAAGGAATAAAGAGAATGGAGAGTCAGGAAAAAAAATGGAAAGAGCTCTTCATTAGGCCTCCACTTCTGGTTGAAAGGTCCCATTGGCGTAAGACTCTCGCGCCGGTGCCTCGGGAGTCTTGAGACTATGATACTGCGAGTCGCAGTCGACTTGACTCGGGGCAGCGTAATCGATGCACGTGATTGACTTCTGTCGTTGAGAATTATTCCGCTAAATTTTTTTTCCTCTCCAGTTTTCTTGCGAAATCTATGTGAAAAAATATTGTTTTGTTTGAGAAATCTGAAGAGGAAAATGTAATAAAATAAATTAATCTCTGCCGTTAATTAATTAAGAGGAAATGTTTGATTTCGACTTTTAATGAGCGATGAATCTAACTCGAAACACAACGTCGATAATTTTTTTATTACAAAATTTCAAATTGTATAAAAAGTGCTGTTTTTCTACGAATTCCGTACTCTAATACATTCAAATTGAAATTGAAATAAAAAAATTTTATTTTCTCTACTTTCTTTGACGTTAGCATTGAGTTGTGTCAGAAATCTGTTTTATTCATGAAACGGGAATAGCAGAAAATGCCATTAAGGGTCACCTTATATAAGTTGTTGCTGCAATAGAGATTAGTTTTCATCTTCACTCGAGTGCTTATCTCTTCTTCTTACGCTGCTCGTATACGAACAATAACTGCAACCACCATGCATTTGTCGACAGTTAAAATAAAAACCAAGCATTTTTACGCAGTACTCTTAAGAAATTTAATTAGTTCAGTGAATAATTGTATGCATGCAGAAAGCGGAAAAGTAGAGCAAAAAAACCGAATTGCATACTTGCTTGAAGGTAAATAGAAGAAAATTTGTTGGTTTTATTTAATTTAATGCGAAATGGGAATGAGAATTTTCAATTTGAAAATAGCAAATGCTTGTTCGGAGTTACCAAGTTGAAATTAAAAACGATTTTGGAACTTTTTTTTTTATTTGTGAAAAATCTCGGGATTGGGGAGGGTTTAGTCAATATTGGCACAAGATTATATTAAAGATTGTAATATCGGTCGATCCGTGTTTATTTTTCAAAGGATCCCAATCGAAATGTCTAAAGAAGTAGCTTATATTATCCAGACTCCAGGCGAATTGAGTTGGAAACTTTACAAGCATAAATAATTCGAATCGTTTTATTTTTAGAAAAAAAAAAGTTGCGGAAATTCAATTGTCAAATAAATGAAGTACTAGAGGCATTATACAACACCTGCCCAACTTAAATTTCTGCATCGACATCCCCTCGACATTTATTACGTAGGAAATAAAGTTAAGCGAGGAAAATGGTTCCCTCGAAATGTCAATTCGTCCAAATCATTGTCATCATGCGCGTCTTGTTACTGCAGAACTTTTGAAAGGAAAAGAATTAAGTTATGTCACAATGTCAAGATTGCCATTTTGTTGTTTGTTAATCTAAATTAGATTCTCGACTTGATGTTAGAGTGCCTGAACTTTGTTGAGAGATTGTGGGTCTGTCTGAACGGCGCCATGAGTTGTTACATAAGGTCTAGATTGCTGTTTTCATCTTTACTGTAGGATTTATTGGTGATATCAAAGAAAAAAGAGTTTGTCTGATTGGGTAAATTGTATTTGAATTGTTTGTCGAAATAATACGTCAGCGCCGTTGTGACTGCATTGCGTTTTTCTCATCTGTATGGGGGGGAGGTGAAACCACATTGAGCTCTGTTAAATCCAAGAAAATTCTTTCTGCGCATGTGTTTCTTACCAAGATACTTTGATGCTTTTATTTCGGTGGTTGTTTACTTCCTCTCAGCGAATTTAATCCCAAAAAATTTAATATTAGAAATAAATAAAATACAAACGTCGAGCGAGTGGAAAATAAAAAGTGGAAATGTACTTTGTACTTTGGCGACTTCACATCAAACTCCAGTGCGGCGCCGAGCAGCCATCGTTGCCGCTATCGGGGGCAGATTGCAAACCCGTGTAGTTCCACTTAATGCAATTTGAGCAGCGGGGAAAGGCTGTCAACAAGCGACACGCATATGTGCGCGTGACAGAACTCAGAAATTATCTCGGGTTGTGTGAAAGTGACGATACTTATCCACCGGAAGTCTTCAGCAAAAAAATTGAAACATAAATGTGAAGGGAAAAGGATTAAAGACATTAGCGCAATACATTTTAAAGATTATGTTCCAGTTGGAACAAAAACCTTCTAAATTGTAATTCGTAATTTACTTTATGGTAATTTTTTAAGGAAATGTTCCACGTGCACAGAGCGGTAAGGCCAATGTGCACGTGAACGCCATTAAAATTAAATTTATTTTGTATCAAATTGAGGAGAAAATTGGGACAAATTGAGTTGAACGTAATTTTTATTTTAAAAAAGTCAAACTTTGGAGTTGTTTATTTTGAAATCTTTAGTGGAATGTTTAAAAATTAATATGGTTTTGTAGGTATTAGTTTTTAATTCATTAATATTAATGAAAAGGTTTTGAGTTTAACTCCCCTGAGAAACGGGGTTCAGTAAGTAATGGACCCCGGCCAGCATAGTTGCGCTAATGGACGCTTGTATGTTTTCGGTTTGATTGTCACTTTGATTAGAAGAGTATCGTATCTCACACATAGCAACATGAATATTAAATCGTCACCTCTGAACTCTGTAATCGACATCCAATCAACGCATGCTTTTCGCACAATTGAGTTTACACATCCGAAATAAAGTTGAGCATTAATTTCTGCAGATTTTCAGAAGTAAAAAAAATCATCTCTAATTGTTTTTAATTATATTTTTTTTCTTGCAATCATCGAGTTTCAGGATTTTAATTTGCTTTTTTTTCCTTTTGTCTTATTTATACTGTATGTCCGCACTGTTTGGGTTTTCAGCTTTATTTCGCACTTCGCCTCCCTCTCATTTTACGCTTAGCATTTGCTGTGTTTCAAAGTAATTTTGGGCGTGGTTTAATTGTGTAGCGAGCTTGAAATGCTTGGTTTGGTGCAAATGGCATCGTCATATGTTTGCAAATGCATGTTTGCAGGGCGGATTTTACACATCACTTCCGGTCGCAACCAAAATGAATTTCACCCCAAAGGATTAGGGAGAACTGGACTGTTTTCTGTAACCCGAGATACGCATCTAGTGTTGAAGGTTTGGAAAAAATTCTCCCTGTATAATTAGTGGATATTACCCTTGGGATGGAGGTTGGGGGCATTTAGACTATGAAATTTCGCTGGTGCATTGTTAAATAATGAGCTGAAGAGTCATTAAGACAAGTTAGTTACGTGAATAAAAAAGCACAGTGCGTGGTTTTGCAATTAATTGCAACACCAGATGTTGGTCTGGTCGCCCAAAATGAATATTTTTCCTTTCCTTTTTGTTTACACGATTCCAGTCTGAGATAGATCCCACGGAGCTGCGTAACTTGTGTTTTTTCTTTTAAATTAATTTTGACTCGAGTTTCTTTTTCGTTAGTTGCGGCTTTTACTTAGATGCATGAGTGTCTGATTAAAAGAAGGGAAAAGATTCAATCTCATTAGTGATCGAAAAAGAATTGGATGCTTGACTGGTTTACGGTTAATTGCTGACAGAGAACGTAACGTCTTTCCGTGTCAACTAACATTTAACAACGTCGCGACTTCGCTGCTTTTCGTGACCTTTGAACTTTGATTTTAAAATTGTTGTGTTGGAACTGTTTGGTTGTAACATTCATTACTGGCTGTCTTGGATCTGTCTGTATGGCCGGTTTGTTTAATTAAAGAGATGTCGAGGCGTAGATCAAGAAAAAAAACAATAGCAGCCGCATATCGATTTCCAATGATGTAACAATACAATGCATTTTGCTCGTGAAGAACGCCCGAACTAGCATTGGGCGCGTGCCAAGATTGCCTTCATCGCACGAGCGCAGAGAATTTTTGTCTTTCTTAAAGAATGCGATGACGAAATTGCGAGAGGGAAGCGGAAAAAAGGGTGGGAACCGAGAAGTGGAAAAAACTAAAGTACTTTTTTAACGTTGGGAGTTCTTACATTTTTTTTTGTGCGTGGAAAATTTCGTGTAATTTGGTCCTCCAGAGTTAAATAATTTAATTTTTCCACTTTTTTTTGAAAATTTATCATTAAAAAACTCTTTTTCCGTATAATAACAGCTATTTTTTGCCTCAGCGATTTTCTTTTCTCTATTTCCCATCAATCATGGCTCAAAGGCTTTACTGTGGACGAAATGAATAAAACTGGGCTTCATTCGTCTTCATTCGAGAATAAACGTCCACAAATATTTTCTCTATCAACCCAAACAAACTATTGAGAATGTTTAACATTGATTTTACGTCACCGCAATGAGACGTTCAAACCTGGACGGGAAATGAAGGAAAAAAGTAGACAGGAGATGCCAAGGTCGCGAATTGTACCATGGGATACAGTTGTTGAGGTGGTGGTCGCGAATCGAGCGGATTCAGCAGCACGAAAATCCCCTGCACGAACTCGTAACGGGGATAGATGAGGGCGGAACTGATCGGTCAAATTGAATGGATTGGCAGTTCGCTTTCAAATCGATGCAACTTCCACCTGACGTCATGGGTCAACTTTAAGCATGAATGCGTTAATTTATTGCTAAACAATTTCTGTTATTATTAAAATAATAAGTAATGTTTTTCGAAAATGTTGGCAATTACATTCGCGCACAATGTTGCAATTGTTCTGGGATTTGGAATTTGTTATCAAAAGGGCGGAAAAGAACTCAATATGAAATTTATTTTTTTTATTGTTGCAGCGTGACTTTTACTAATGAATATAATTTTATTTTCAATACGTGTCATTCTTATTGAAAGGTTTTAATGGTGAATAAAGCTTTTTCTCCCAGTAGTAAAAGAGACGAATGTGCAGCAAATGTCGGAAATTGATTCGATTTCCATTCCAATATTCATTCGAAGCGTAAAAGATTAAGACAAGTGTTGCCCACACAGCAAATCGATGATGGGGTATTATGTGGGAGTCCATACGCACCTGCGACGTTTCTGACCATTGATTTTATTGACAAGAGTTGATGCGACTTAATAGGAATAGATTTTTACTTTTCTGATATTTTTTCCCGTTTCAATGGGACGAGCTGGGAGAAGATTTTAAAGTTTCACTTTCTTTTCCGTCGTTTTGGACCCATTAGATGGATGTTATATTTTAGTCCGGCGACGCTACGGTCGTTTATCACCTGCTACTCATATTAAAAGAAGAATAAGAGGTGAAAACCATTAACTAGCGGCCAAGTCGTTAAAAGCTGACTAGACAAGAAAACTGCTCATATCAAGCTGATTTGGCAACACTTGTGTTGCTTAAATGGATTTTTTTAAAAAAAGGGAAAATTGCCTTTTATTTTTCTTTTCTTTTTCGAGATTGTTATGTTTTTTTTGTTTTTACAGAGCGTTTTTAAAAAAAAGAACATGTTTGTGTGCGTTTAGAGTAACCTGGGAGATGAAATTTTTATGCGTTGATGTGATTAATGGCAGAGATGGGAGTATAGAAGAATATTACGTTGGTTGAAAAACTGCCTTTTTAAATTACATTTCTATCAGGATTTTCTACATGATTTTTTCAGCATATTTTTTTAATTCAATTAAACTTCCTGCACGAAGTAAAAATTTCAATATTACGAAATAGAAAACACAAAAGTGGTGCGAAGTATTGATTTGTCAAAGTGCCAAGAGGAATTTTTAGAAATGGAATTTTGGTTTTGGATTTTTTCGAAAAGTAACATTTTTATGTTCAATAGGGCGTGCGAGGGAAAAATTAGATTTTGTAGTTTAAAGTAAAAAACAAGTTGTAACGTACCGTACAGGAAATGCTCATTTGACGTCATTTGTACAATGAGTCAAGCGAATTGGCAGTTGCCATGGTAACTGCACTTGGTGTTTTGACCTGAGTTTGGCCCCGTGCCCAATGGGCCCCCTCAGATGGCCTTGGTAGATTAATTCGATCAATCGATCATAAATGGTAGGAAAAAGGAACAATAAGGAACAAGAAACCAAGCAACAAAAAAAAGGAACAAAAAATATCGTGCCTCGATATCCCCCACGCATTTATTTCTATCATTTCGTTTTCCAATTTGTATACATCCAACGTATGTTTTACGTCGAGTATTATATCTTTTATTGTAGTTTTTTTTTCATATCGCAATCGTTCAAGTTGTGTACAGTCTAAAAGATGAAGAGATTTATACGAGTTTCCATGGAGATAAAACTTCCAGCGATAGAATATTGAAAGTAATCCAACTTAATTCAAATTCATAATCAATTTTAGTTAACTTTTAAAAAAAATTTAAAATTTTTTTGAAAAATAAAGGGAAAAAGTTGACCTGTGACCTTTATCCCATCGCGAGCTTGTTATATGCTTGGGGGGTTTATACGAAGGAGGTTTTAGATGATGTGAGTGATATAGGGCTTTACTGTTATCACACTTGAGACCAGGTGATAAGGGCCAAGTATTGTCAATATATAAAAGTGTCACGTAGCAAAACGCGATGCCCATCGGGGATTATGTCAACGCCCCCCTCGGGCCAATGTGTGACCAAAGTGTGCAGCAAAGGATAAGTGATCCCAAGATGCTCCTTTTCATCTCTTTTATGACTCCAACTTTATACACATTCTTTTCGGAATAACTGCGCCTTGTATATAGTTCATATCGCTGCATGCTTCTCCTCATTGGCTAAAACAAGATAAAACGGAACAAAAATGAAACTCTCCCTTCTTATTTTCTTTTCCTCTCTCCTTTTCTTTTTTCTTTTTAACTGTTATCTACTTTTTTTCTTCCCCTCTGGAATTTATTCGTACGGCGCACGAACCAAGTCAGGCTTTGTGCCCGAGCGGTGAGCAATACTCGATAAGCATCTGTTAAAATATTGAGCAGTCTTCTTTAGAATTGGAAGCTACGTTTCTCCCTATTTGAACTTATACATTAGACTCACTTGTAATGCCTCTTCGGACGACCAGAAGGTGATAGAATGGAGTGCTGAGCAAATATTTGTCGTCTCCCTTGGTTTTCCCCTTTTCCCCTCGAAGCCTCATTCATTTCGGGTTACCTAGGGGTCGCATTTCTATGGGTCGATTGTCGAAAGGAAAAGCGAAGGTGACCATTGAATGGAAATGTTATATAGCCGGGGTAAAACAGTACACAGTATAGAAAAGCCTTTGCCAAGTTGACTTTTATTTTTCAATTTTCTCTCGTTGCCTTATTGCGAGTGGTGCACAGCGGGAAGCCCATCCGGGCGGAGCTTTTCAGCAAGGCTTGCGGCCATAATTGAACTCTTTTGTAGTTGTTTTGACATCTCGCATCGCTTTCTCTTCTCTCTTCTTTTTTTCTCATTCTTTACAATAGGCTCTTTGCTCACTCGGGTCAGCAGACATGTGTATCTGGCAAGTGATGGGTAAACGGGGAGGAAGACGGGGGTTGCAGAGAAATAGATCTGATTCTTGAAGTTCAAATGTTCGTGTTGTGTCAATTGCACTTCGATTATTTTGTGGTCGTTTCTCTTGTTATTTTAAACTCACCCACCGTTACATTGTGGTGACTTAATTTAAAGGTTCGACGCAATAATAAAAGAAAACAAAGGGGAACAACAACAAAAAGTAAATAAAAGCAACTTAAGTGTTCGTTTAACGTCCTGTTGATAAGCGCGCCGGTGGAGAGTAGAATATTTAACGGAACTTTTCAACTAAGATAAGAGAGAAAAGTTGTGTAATAAAATAAAGGATACGCGATCTCGGTTCACAATGATGGCATTGATGTTTTCAGAATAATTTCCGCTCGCGAGTCTTTATATACGTTGATTATTCTGCCAATCACTTGCTCAGTCTTCGCCATTTTCCCTTCATTTATCTTTAATATCTCTCAGACGAATGTCTACTCTTTTCCTTATAACCAAAGTTATCTATATTCATTTTACTGACAATGGAATTTTTATTTTACCATAATCTAAATTCGTTTTCATTAAATGATTAAATATTTAAGGTAAATAGAGGATCGATTGGATTTACGTAGACAATGCTTGTCTACTTGTTGGCTCAAGTAATATTAAATAGAATATAATATTAAATAGAATATTTAAGTGGAAATTTAAAGCAGTTGCTAAGATGCAGTCATTAGTGAGTCAAGAAATGTGAAATTCTATTGACTTAAATTTATCAGCTTTATGAATGCAGAAACTTATTAGAAGCACGGAAATAGAATAAAAATGAGTTGGATGTAAAATATAATGATGTTTTGATGTAAAAGTTTGTTACCTTGAAAGATTTTTGTGGTTATTTAGTCATAAAGGCCATTTTAAGGTCTGAGCAAAGCAAATTCGCAACGATCCATTCATATTAACACGAATTTAAACGTAAAATTCGTATTCAACGCGTTGAAAAATATGTTGCAAACATATTCAATTCAGCATTCCGGAAATCGAATATTTTGAAAAATTTCCTGAGGAACGTACACAATTGTACCAAGAATGTTGATAAGAATACAGCGTGCAGAATACTTTATTATCTATACTTTAATGTTGCTTAATCATTTTTAACAAAAAGCAAACTTCTGTTTATTGTTGCGAACAAAATAGCGAAAAAATATTACCTTTTCACCGTGAAGTTATTTGATGTTTTCATAACGCTGTGTGAAAACAAATTCCCGCAGACCTCTGGATCTACGGTTAACTTGATGTTACCGCAAGTTTGGTAATCGTTGGAGCATTCTGGACGCTGATTAGAGCAACTTCCGGTCGAACGACCCCGCTGCTTGAGGGTTAGATGTGGTGGCCTATTCATTACATTCATTGGGCGCCCCGATGGTGGCCAAATCCAATCAGCTTTGGCTTTGTACTTAGATTAAAGTAGATTAAAGTCGTCGACTTCACCTCGGATTTTTGAACAGTTTTTCTCACTCGGGCCGAGGGAAAGAAAATGTATTGACTTTAGCAGTCGTTGAATTATGTAAGAAAAAGTGTAAAATTGATAACACGGGTCGCAGCTTATCCACTAATGTCAGCTGACTAAGAATGTAAACAAGAGTTAAGCCGAATCTGTTGGGGGTCGCCGTGAAGCCGCACTAGGGGAGAACGGTGAGGTGCTTTAATAATGTGGCACTTTGGATAAGAGAAGGGGGTTGAGATTTCCCGCGTGCGCCGTCTCTCTCCTGTCGGTAGGGGTATTAAGTGCTCATGGGTTGAAATTAATGAAGGCGCACAGATACCCGGATGCAGAGAAGAGATTTTCAAATCCGCGTCTCCATCTCACCTGAAAATATGCTCCTCATTACTTTTTTTTGTGAGTTGGGTTGAGACGTTTGGTGATTACATGTTCACATGTTGAAGCAATGGCATTAATGTGGAAACACTTTTAAGGATATGTCAATTTAACGACGGTGTTTTTCTTTTACCGGAATTGTTTATACACGACCAGAATAATTTGTCGCAGATTCCGAGTGCGTAAACGGACCCGACGTGTACTCGAATCTGTTCCAATTGTGGAGTTAATTTTGTGAGTGCACCGCGATATTGCTTTTAAATAAGTATTTACGGTACGTGTTTGTAAATAAAAATGGTAACTTTGCACTAAAGCATTCGAACGTTTGCTTTGGCTGCTATCTAATTTAGTTTGTTGTTCATGATGATGGGCGCCATTTCGTCGAACTCTTGTTCCCATTACAAACGATCATTTTGGCACGCGCCTGCTGTTTATCAGGGCGACATCAGAGGCGTTGATTTATTTCTGCTATCTTAAGTCACTCACACACATTCAGTAATTAAAGTTTGCGCTTAATTAGGATAATTCAAGTCTAACAAATCATTTTTCGTTACACTTTTACATTTTTTTAATTAATTTTTTTTCATTTATAATTTTAATTTTTCAGAGTGCCACAAAAACAATTACCAACACCACCACCATCACCATCGCCTGGTAGGGGTTTGAAGTGTCGCCTCGACGGGTAAGATTGCGTTTTTGATTTCTATCTGTTCTTTTAATAAAATTTAAAAAATTACGATTTTTTTTATTTTTTTAAATTTTTTCTAACTCGAAAAGACGAGACTAAAGCAAGAACCATAAGCTTCCATTAGGATGCTTAGGGCTATTTTTGCACCTTACAAACTTTTCTAGCGTTAATAGACTTAAGGTGAAGTTAGCGTGTAGATGATGGGCGCCCGAGGACGCTCACTTGGTCATAAAAGGATGGTGAGGTAGACACCTGAGACGTTTAGATGGCCATCAAAATAGTTTAGTTGGCTGATATTTGTGCCTCGCGTGCGCTTTTAAATTTTGTTCCATTGTTCAAACTGCAGTCTGTTTACGTCACTTGCTGTAAATAAAAGGCAGAAAGATATCAGTTGACATTAATCTATTCATTTTGCACGTTGCCAGGGCGACGTCTAAATCCATTTAATGCAATGCAGTAGGGAAAATTTGTTTCTGACTCGAATTGCATTTTGCCTCTATAGAGACTTCATCCTTTGGTCATTTTCGGTTTTAAGTTTTCACTTGATAAGCACCGAGTTGTAAAAGCAGTTATGGTACGAGGAGGGCTGAAAGAGTGTGGAAAGGGAGTTTGGATAGGAAGATTTGCGCACGGTGTGTAGTTTGTTATTATATGTGTTGCAATAACCCAACTGGGACTTGGGCTGTTCATTTATGGAGAGGAAAAGGAACCTCGGAAATGGATTTGAGATGTGAAATGGATTTTGTCTCGGAATGAATTACTGCGGGAAAATTATTCCAACACGTGATGGAACGACTCTGTTGCTGTTGAAAAATATCCCATGAATTTGAATTTGAAATAGAAAGTGAAATTCGGTGCTCCGATGCGTTATTTTTATTTTAAGGAATCGAGTTCAATTACATTGCGTGTAATAAAGCTATAAAATTAAAATTGATCTTTGAGGTTTGAATAATAAATCAGTTAATAATAAAAAAACACAAATTTGTAAATGAAAATGTAATTTAAACTGACAGTTGATCCAGCAGAATAAGAACACCTCGTGCGGTATTCACATTCACGTGACTTGCTGGCTCATGATAAAATGGAATTTTTTTCCTTTTTTTTTAACGCTGCACATTTTCTCCTCTAACATACTTCCTTTTTCACCCTCGTGACATTTTAAAGCGAGTAAAATATTCCTAATGAAGATTCCATTTTAAAAGCTGCCATATTTTCATATTTTCTCTTCCATTTTAGCCAAACCAATTTGGATGGCAGTCTAATTTGCTTGCCTTCCTCATCCCCACTCTACTCACTTCTGCGCACCTCCATACTTACCTGAGGGAGGAATGCAGCGAGTTAGTATAGAGTTCACTTCTATTTGCATTAAATCTTGAGCAGTGGCAAGTTATGCAAATGTGATTGGGTTTTTGAGGGTCGAAATCTGCTCCGGGGTGTAATTTTTGAAGAGAAAATTAATGATGACAGGCTAACTAATTTTATTTTATAACAAATCTCTATAAATATCGTTTTATTTAATAATCTCGGTAACAGCACGCTTTAATACCACAATTACGCTTTATTCGTAGTTTTAATTTATATCAACGTTATGAATTCGAGTTCAATTCTGTTGTCTTTGTTTTGAAACTTAAAACCTAATTTAGAAAGAAATATTGAAACAAAACCAAAATTTAAAAAAAAATATTCAAATTACGTGCAAACAATAGTGATATGAGAAGATGAGAAGATACGGACATGAAACAAACTATACATCATCAGTCATTCTAGAATTGCTTTTTGTTTTTCAATTCTGACGTAAATGATGATATACATTTTCAAAACATTATATTTAATAACTTAAAAAAAAACTTTTATGCCCCTAACTTTGTATTTGCTATCTGGAACTTCAAAATTAAAATAAATTTAATGCAGTAGGCAAATATTTGATTTGTTTTCTTAATAATTCATCATTTAAGAAATGAGACTTTAAAGTTTGTATTTGTTTTTCCCTTTCAAAATGCTGCACTTAAAGCCGCAAGCAAGTCTGCTTTAAATATTAATTTTACTTTCTTTAAGACATTTATAATTAAACCTTTATAATTGTATATATTTTTACAACTTGTGCTTACCAGTTCATAATTCTGTTTTATTTTCGCAAGGACAAAAAGTCAAGTCTCTAAATGGCTTTATTTCTATCATTTCCCTAGATGCCAGAGTTCAGTATGGCATCGAGATGAAACGTCGTCCATTTTAATCTTCTCCCTCTACCTCTCTTATCCTTTCTCCCCACCATTTTCTTTTTATCTTTTTGACATCCTAATAGACGCTAATAATTTTTGTACACGGGATTTTTCTTGGCCCAGACAACTGGCGGAAAAAAAGCTTTAAGTAATTGATCTTGCGTGGTTCATCAATCAATATATATTTCTTGATCCTTCTTTTGTGTGCGTCCTCATGCCATTCCTTTTTTCTATTTTCCAACTTTCTTTTCCAACTTTTTTTTGGAATCTTTTGGGACAGACGATTTTTTCTAGTTGGATTTAAAAGAAGATTACAAACGAATTTGTTGTCATCCACGTTTGTTTGATAATCCAGTGACACAGGGCGGCGAATCGATCGCCCTTAAGAGAATGTTAGGCGAGTGAGATTCATTTTTTAAAAGCGAATAATTGCGAGTTTAGTCCGCTTTTCTCCACGATCAATATTACGAGAAGATATAGGGCATTTTACGCTGCTCGCTTACAAACGTGGAGGAAAGCGACACTCGGTTTTTTTCCCCCACAGCGAACCATTTTTTAGCTTCTGACAGAACTTTTGGCTTTAGTATTTGGTCAGTGGAGTGAGTGTTATGTTAGAATGTGTTAAACTTCAGTACAATAGAGCGTGTTAATATCACCGAATTTGTGTTGCGTGTAATTTGATTTTAAAAAAGAGGGAAATACTTGAGCTTTGTTACTGGGATAATTAGAACCTCATCTACCTGAGGCATTTTGTGGTATGTAATTGAGTTAGCTTAACCTTGTTTAAATGTTTCATTGACTCTTCAGTGTTGTCTGAACACTTTCACTAATCTTTAAGATGCGGCAAATCAGAAATCCCCTCGAGTTGGTTTTTTTTTCTTGGTGTTTTCTAGTTTTGGTATTTTGTTCTAACCTAATCTAACAGGCCACGCGCCTGCATCTGACAATTATCAAAGTAATTATCATTCTGCTTAAGGTTTTGTCTTCGCCATTAAAAGATGCTTTGCGCAAGCGCTTGTCGTGCTTTATGCATGCCTGTAGGCAATTAATCTCGTTTATGCCAATTTGTGCACACTGTCTCGTTTTGCCAATCAAACTCGAGGGCAAAGAGCTTGCATTATTAAAATCGAGGAATTGTAGGAATTGTCATTAAACATTGTTTTTGACTCTGTTGCCAAGAATGCAGGGGGCGAGGACGTTGGATGTCAACTTCTTGTTGCGAACAGGTCCTCGAAGAGTACGACAGAGAATTGATAGGTGTGGAAATTGAATTTTTAAGCGACTGCTGCGAGAATGTTGCTTCTCCGACCTGCTGGTGTCCGTTCTGTGCGAGATCACCATGACAACTGTGCTTGTATTCTTCTACTACAGACTAAAACAACATTTAACCTTTCTTTCTCCTTTTTTCTCTCTTTTGTTTGTTGTCGACTGTACCGCACATTCCCGCTGAGTTCAAATCAAACCAAATCCTTCCTTTTTTCTCCTCCCAGCTTTAAGTCTATAATTAATGAGCGTGTCGCACCTTGTGGTCACTTTATGCGGCCCGAAGTGATTTCCGAGTTTATTTAGAGTCGCTGACTCATTAGAAAAATGGCAAAAGGTAAGAAAACAGAATTGGTTTAAATGAGTCATCAGAATTTGTTCGCATAAGCACATGTCGCATTCTCCCGAGTATGGTTTGTAACTTGTTTCGCGTCACAGCAAACACAATCTGTTGCAACAATAAATCACGGCAAATGCTAAAATTGATCTATATTTAGTGTATTTGAACTTCGGAGCTTTGCCCTCACATTTCAAACGGCATTAGGGAGGACACACGTGTTTAGAGTTCTGTATTTAAAAATTGATTGAGGTTCAGCCAGACGACCAAGTAGAGTTATTGGTCCCTGTTGGACGCCATATTTCAATCGCAAGAAGTGGCTGCAGGTGCAGGTTCCGTCCGTTGAACTCCCAGTGCACGTGACGGCGGATTATTTGTTCCGTATTAGCATTCGACTCAGGTCGAGCCATTCTCCGAATGTTTAGATTGCCTAATGTCGACCACAGATGGTTTGTGACGGACTCTATTTTTCTCGCATCATGTGTGCGTCAAAGGGTGAAAATGAGAAATATAAAAATATAGTGAGGGAATGAACGGAGTCCTGTTTGCGTCTCGCTAATTTATTTATTATTATTAGATGAGCTGTCGACGTGATTCAGGTGCTCGGGTATTCTCAAATAAATAGTGAACGTCAGCAAACGGTTAGTTGGTAATTTTGGGAAAGACGCAGTAAGAAATTGACTCTAGAAAAGCTTGCTCAGACAGATTTATACGGGTAATAGCAAACGAATAACGTATTCGGTTGACGGACGTTTTAGTTAATGGGGTGAACTTTTTTTTTTTTTTTTTAGTTTAGAAAACACAAGGGAATGCCATAAAAAGATTTAATTAAATTGTAATGCTTTTATAACTCTTTTTCACCGGCTTTTTTTCAAAAAATATTTATTTGTTTTCATTTTCTCACGAACTTTAGTAGTTTTTGTATCATTTCATTTTCTGGGGATTACTAAGGTGGAACGTTTATAACTCGAGTTCCACTTAAAAATAATCTTTTCGTTCCATAAGTTCCAGCTGATAAAATATGAAGTTAAAAAAAGAAATAAATGTAAACTTGAGGAAAAGTAAGAAAGGGAATAAAGGGATTGTTATTCCTCACGTTTATCACGTCAGTTTATTTACGCTACCTTTGACATTTACAAGCATTTTGCATTCCTTTTTTAAATTTTGGAATCAATTTTTAAACTCGAATGCAAAATGCATGGGAAAAGCTTATCGAGTTCTAAAATTTTGGAATTGCGAAGCGTAAAGGAGGTTGTAAACAAGTTTAAAATTAAAATGACGAGCTGTATCTTTAAGGTTTACATAATTCAAGATTAGTCCTTGGACTGAATAAATATTTTACCACATTTCTTGAAGATATGACTTATTTTTCCCGTCTAGTGCAAGATGACTTTGAGAGTTGAGACCCGATCAATAAGTCAGAGTTGGGAGGATTCAGAGTTTTCTTTTGGATTTGCTGTGTGAAAAGTAGAGGGAAAATGTGTATGTGGAGATGAAAGATTATCCTGCGGCTGTCACTGCCATACTTTGAGTTGACTTTTCTCACTTTTCACTTTTATTCCCTCTCGAGAGCAACTTTTTGATTTTCTATTTACGACGGCTATTTCTCAATTCCATTAATATTTCTCCTTATCAATCCGTTCTCATTACTCATCTTTTAAACTCAAATTTCCCATTTAAATGTCTAATTGGAGTAAGCCTCGTTCTTTGATGAAATTCTCGCCAACTGCAATTCATTTCATCTTAATGAATTAAATGAATAAAACTCATTTTTTAATTTACATTTCCATCAACGTCGGCATCTCATAACGGGAGTTATGAAAAAGCTAGGAAAAATGCAAACACCTTTCTTCATTTTCTTACTTCGTAGTTGATGAATGGGCCGCCAGACGGAAACTTAAGCGTTCGTGGCACTGTGCTGGTACAGAAATGCGCGCGCGAGTGCACGCTACTCCGTCCCACTTACACCGAAAACCTCCACGCGTCTAATCCGGTGTTCATGTAGAACATTTTTTAGTTCAGGTAAATAAGAAAATCTGAAGTTTGATGTGGCGTAACTTTGTTGTCGTGACCTTTTCCTTCTCTCAATAGTATATCCAAATCAAATAAGGAATTGAATTGTTTCTGTTCACATCACTATAAAAGAAAACAAAAAAAAAAGTTAGGAAATATTCCTCATGCATTATTCCGTAAAAGTTTGCGTTTCGAAAGCTACTTCATTTATGTCGGAATCCCTCTCTTTGACTTGGCTTTTCATCGTGCACGCATTCATGTCTACGCATGCGTATTTCTGTGCCAAAAATTTTATTACTTCAAGCCGCCAATAAATATTGAACGAAGTGTATTGTTTACCGTCTATTTTATATTTCATTAAAAATTACGAGCCAAATTTTTGTCGTGTTCTTTTGCGCCGTTAATGGTTTCCGCTATTGTTTATTACCCTGAGTGTTTATTTGCGTGTTGTGTGTTTTACTGGCGTTGGCGGTAATGTTGTATCTTGTTTTCGCAAGAATTTTTAATGGTACCGAAAGTTTCGATTTGTTTTGATCGATTAAATAAATAAAAGTAATTTTAGACGCGCAATTAATATGCTTTTATATTAATTATACGTTGCTAAGCTGTTTTATGTTTTATGAACGAACTTTTGTTTATTTGTGGTTGATATACATCAGCCTGCAGTCATATTATGATAGCTCGTTTTAATGATTAATAATAAAACTGGCAGGTTAACAGGAAATTGGGTATGATGGTTTGTTGTCTAAGCAATGTCCTCTAAACTCTTGGTTGCTATGGCTTGTGGTACCTTTAATTAATCAACTTTCTGATCAAATATTTCCCTATTTAATTATTGCAGGGCATATTATTGACGTGCATTATCAATTGCATCGATTTAAATTACACAAAATGAATTTTTAAAATTCAATTATTATTGTCAATATTGTTATAATATATTTATATTTTCCTTTATGTTTGATTTAATTATCATTTTTATTAAAATCCAAAAATGTACGGTAATTATTAATTTGACGATTTTCCGTGTTCTGTTGATGCGAGCTTTCTGAAAATTAAATTTTCTAATAAAATTAGGGTTGGCGCAACACACAAGACGAATAAGTGTATTTAATAATTAATATCAAGAACTCGATGTGTCATCAGTGCAATTTCTGAAGAGTTGAAGTCATTTATAATGCATCCTCAAATAGGTGATTGATTTTGCAATTTTCCACACTCGTTTTTCTCATTTTAAATTTTTAGTTGCGTGAGATCATTTATTTTATTAACTAAGTTAATAAAAAACTCAAGTGGTCAGTAAATTGAAATGCGTCATTGCAACGAGCAATTCGTTTTTGTTATTTATTTTTTTAAAAGTAAAAAAGTAATTTCAAATATCAATGAAGAGTTTGGAACAGAAGCTAACTGCTTTCAGATAATGCAACGAAGCAACTATGTGGGAAGTTGTTGAATTTTTGATAGAACTTGGCAATGGTTTATTTTTTTTTTGGTGTTAAGCTGAAGGACTTGCTGACTCGTGTCTATTCTGTCGCTTGGGGAAAACTTGTACAACTCAACAAAAAAAAGAAGATTTATTGCATATACCAAATATCTTTTTCTTGTTGTTAGTAACTTTGCAAAGTTATGATTTACAACTTGTAAGTTGCATGTTAATTAGATGTCAAATTTATGATTAATGTGCAATACATAAGTTATTGACCATAAAGTTATAATTTGATGAAATTTTCAACAACGTAGTTTAAGTTTGCAGTTTTTTTTTTAAATGTAGATTTATCAGTAAAGTGTAACTAATTGCTAAACTTTATAATTGGTACTTTGTTGATAAACGAATGCTCATTGTAACTTTAAAATTAGAAAAGTAATTAAAAGTAATTAATTACATTTGCACATAACTTATTTAAAGCTTAGCTTTTTTGTGAAGCTTTTATTGATATTGAGCTTCCACGGGTAATTTTTATAAAAGGAGTAGATCTAATATCGTGGACAATTTGCAGCAAGAATGGATCCACGCCCAAAATCAGATGCTTATTAAATCAGTGAGAAGAAGCGTCAAGGACTGGGAATGTAACAGATTCAAAGAGGAAAGTCTAATCAATTTAGCCTTCTGTTTGTGATTAAGAAAATGAGGGAAGTGTAAATAACAACTTTAATTAATGCTTCTATTTTGAATACAATAGTGAGCGCACTTTAGATTCGTTTCAGATTATTCTTTTAAAACAGAGAAATGTTAGAAATTTAAGCTTAGTGATGTACAAATGTGAGTCATGTACTGAAAGACAAAACTACTGTAGACTTCAAGTTAAAAGTATTGGATTTTTCATCAACACCGTGAATAATACCTAACTGTTATTAGTTTTGATATATTCTTTCCTAAATTCAGCTTAAGTTAAGCTGAATTTTGTAAACAAGCAATTCTTCCGTTTGTAAGGGATTAAAACGTTAATGCTTTTATAATTCTATTTGTCATGTTGGACCGATTTTTTTATTCTTCTTCGAAACTAAATCTACTAACATAACGAATTGATTGCTTTATTTACAGTAAATTTACTTCATTACTTATGGTTCTGTGGGAAGAATTTCCTCCCTCGGGGTCTAATTTCCATCAAAACACTTGCACGAATATAATACCAACTTCTTAAAAGCGTAGTTAGAATTATAAATATTAAAATGTTTATATTTCCATAACAACAACAGTGAGAGCATTTTCGCGTCCGAAAGTAATGACATGTCAACTTACCGTGCGGTTTTAACTATATTTTAAAATTTTGGAAATAGACACAGATAATTAATGAATTGTAAGAGGGAATTGGTGAAAGTCACCTCTAATTTTGCTAGTAATAATTATTGGGAAAAGTGTCGGAAGTTTAACAAAGCCGGTTTTCATTTTGTCTAAAATAATTATTTCGATTAGAAACGGCAACAACAAAGTTGATTCAAAGATTCTGAATTTATTAATTTACCTTTTGTCATTTTAATTTAATATTTTGTTTATTTTTCAATTTGTACTTTCTTTTATCTCTCCAAGTTTCATTTCAAAGATTTGATTACACTTGCACGTTTGTTTTCTTTGAACGAAAAAAAAAATTTCGAAGCTTCAATGGCCCTATGTACAATTTGATTAATAGTTGCTGTAATGAAATCAAAATGAAACCCAATTACAAGACCTGTATACTTAAAAAAGTATAAACTTTAATCATCAAACAGACATTACACGATGCACTTTGAATGTCTTCGGGGAGAAGCTTTGCAACGGTTCATTTCCATCTCATATTCACTCGTCCGAAATTCCACTTTTTAATCGCCACCAAGTTCTCAGTTGTAGGCGATCCAATTTCGCCAGAATTTAAAGCATACTGTACTTAAGTTGAAGCGCGTGTGTAGTTTTTTAACCTATGAAGCTCGAATGACATGTTGTTTTGCAAAGCAAATTTTTCGGAGTCAAGTGTCGGATATTTCCAAAACGTTTTTTTTTTGTTAGTGTTTGAATGAGTTGATAATGAAAATTGTTGATAATGAAAATTAATTGGATGTAAATTGCATTCTCTGTGCCGAGATTCTTCGATTTAAGTGTTTTTTTTAAACTTGGTGTATTTTTAATGGGGAAAAAATTGTTTGTTTAAAACCTTAAAACGGTTTTTTGCAGATTTACTAACCGACTCGATAAAACTTTTATACTCACTTTGTAATTTAAGAATTCTGCACTGTAAATAATAAATGAAGTCTGAAATTAAATATTTCGCAAAGCACCGGATCCCTACTAATGATCATTAGACTGAATTCTATTGCTTGTGATGCACGTATAAAAAGCCTTGATGTAGAAACAACGGCGTCATTAGGACCCACCGGGTCTTAGGTTGAAGGTTCTGAGTGCGTTTTACTCATTGAAATAAGTAGTGATGTTGGTCAATTGAATTTCCGGTTGGTGCTTTGGTGGGGTGCGCCGAGGTTATTGGTGGCCATGCATCAGCCGAGGCGCCAACGTTCATTAAAAAATCATTACCTGCAATGGGTTGGTTGTCATCCTGACCCCACCCGAACGGTGCGTGCTGCTTCGTGTTCCTCTAGAAACACTCCCATGGGTCTCTAGGAGAGACGCCAGAGATAATTGTTCGTGTGATGAGGTCCAGATAAATAAAGGAACGCGATAGGAAGCTTTGGGACCATTTCTGGTGACCACGGGACGCGAGTCGAACTTCAATTTCATTCCGTGCGCTGAATTGATGATAATTAAAGATGATAAGGTCATTGATTAACTTTTACCTGGATCGCGTTTTAACCGATTTATAATTTAATTCTTAAGGGAGACAATTTGGGGAAAAGCGTGGGCGGTTTGGAGTTTTTGTAATTACTCGATCGAGACGATTTAAGTGAAAAAAAAAGGTTTAATCTAAAATTTTGAGGAGTTTCTTGAAAACAGTTTTGTTAAATGACGCAATGTTTCTTAGTGGTCATTAAGAAAGAAATTCCAACATGTTAATTGCATCTTCCACTCCACTTCCGTTTGTACTTAAATTGCCCCATTTACTTCCGCCGTGTTAACTGTGGGAGGCACATTTATACTCTATTAAGTTATAATATACACGATACATTTTATTTTAATTTAACTACGGTTAACGTTTTGGGAATATTACAAATTATTTTTTATGTCTTTAATAAACCGAACTATTAAAATAGCTTTAGATTGTAATGATAACGAAGTAATTAGTATAATGGAATGTAATTAGTTTCGAAGTTTTGTTGCGAACAAATTATTAGTAATAACAACGAAATTTCTTGTTGTTTATAGAATATTTTCCTTGATTAAACTAAAAGCCGGTTTATTTACCGTTAATCTTTTGAAGTCTTTGTGCATTAACTTTCCTTTTAATATTTAAATTTAAAAAACTCGAGTTTCAAATGAATTTTGCAGCAAAAATATAAAAAAATTGGAATATTCAAATAAGCAAACAGATCGATGTTTTATATTTGTAATTTCAAGGGATCCGGTTTATATTTCAAACATCGTTTTATTAAAATGTCTTGTTTAAACGTACTTAATTTTTATTTACAGGTTTAAGACGTTGAAATAGTTTCATCTCGTCGTTCCGACACATAGCTCACCATCAAAAATGGCGGCCTTTGTGGCAAAGCAGATGATGGGCAACAAGCTCTCTGCCGTTAAAGGTAAGGTCGTTTGTTACGTCAATCTTGGTGCTGACGTCAGTTTGCTCTTTTTTATCAGCAAGAAATATGAATTTGCATTTCTGCTAGCGTATGCAATTGATAATGAATTCCCCAAAGAAATTGAAAATAGCAAGTCGCCAACGAGAAATAGTCACTCGGGTATAAAAGAAAAATATTAAAGAAAAAGAGACTTGAGCTGGTTTCCATGGTGAGCACTGGTGTAATGCAGTGAAGCCGCCTATTTTTTACATTTCTTTTTCCGCTGCCTGAGATTGATTTTAAGTGACAGGTGAACTTCCAAACCTTTGATACCGACTTTTTTTTCGTAAATATATCGCGCCGAAAATTTTCCACCTCGCTTATGACGTTTGGGAATTTTCTTTGACAGGTGCGAAACCTGCAGGTATTTACGTCGCCTCCAATTAGCCAGGCCTGTTTAGCAAATTGATGAAAGGGTTAATATTGCCCAGCAACCCTTATCGTGATGCTACACTTACACCGTTTCATTTCATTTCCTTATTTATATATTTTTTACTTTTTTCTTTTCGCAAAATCGACATTTTTGCTTGGGTTAGCGTCGATTCCGACGAGGCGCACGGGTTTCGCTTGCAAATGAGGAGGGATTCCCTGGCACGCGTTGCCTCAATAAATCATCATGCCTCGACCTTGATGTAAGGAAGGTGATGCAAACACAGGGCGTATGTTGCAGTAGAAAGGAATAATAAAATGCTCCCGCCAATTAGATGGGTGTTCGCATAAATCACTGTCTTATTTCCACCGATTTTCACGGCGCTCTATCTACTTCCTCGTTTTCGGGTTTTCTCTTCACTAACCATTTCTTATGCTTTTCGATTATTGTCATTGGATCCGCGCTTTAATTGCTTAAATTGGTTGCTTTGGCAACTCGCAGATTCTGCTCCGTACCTATCTTTTGTGTTTTCGACTCGGTTTATGTTTCGACAAAAACAGATGCGGATCAAGGACTAGGTTGTTTAGGTCTCATTAATTATTTTAGCAAAGAATCTTGTCGATGTTTTATTGCTGAATCTTAGTTCCGAACATCGCACGTGGAGAATTTCAGCTGAAGAGAGATGTTGTTTGATCAAATGTAAACCGAAAAGCATACATAAGGGAGTTTGGAGAACGTCATTAGTGGCCACTGTGTGCCTTATTTTATTGCTCCCAGTTTGGGCATTGCTGTCCGCATGATAAATGACTGGTCATTTTAATTCTGGGAATTTCCAAATGCAATTTCAGGTTTGAAAAATTTGTTCTTCGCGTTTTGCTTTAACGAATTTTTATTTTATGTATTTTTTTAAGTGAAAATTGGTGTTAAAAAACTCGTGATTGAAGAAAATGTAAATTTGTCATTCTTTGGTTCGTGCGGTTGACGCGTCAGTTGAAAAGTATGATAAAGTGTTGTGATGTGACGTGCGCAGCAGCAAAGAAGTAGAATATCGTCGTCTGTGGCTCTTCCTCGGCGGAATTCAATTAAAGCGCATAATGGCCACCTTGTCGCTGATAAGACCACTCTGGCCTCGCCTAAACTGCGCAACCACGAGTTATTGCTCTTGTAGCTAGGTTGCCTAGCAACACGACGTTTAAGTATGAGCGCAATTTTCTTTTGTATAAAAATTGTGGACTGTTAGCAATTCATTAGTCGTTCCTAATATACCAATTCCTAGTTAGTATTCATGATTGCGTTTGTTTGGAACCCCGTGAAAAATTTGGGCGACGAGTCGAGTGTGCTTCGTCGTTCTAATACCCAGGTACATGCTAATTAGTCGAATTTTGATTTGTATATCCTTTACAAAGCGCCGGGCCTTAAGGCTTTACTCCAAATCAAATTTAATTGTTTTCATATTCAAGCGAGATCAAAGTGTAGAAATTAAAGTTAATTTTGAACTTTTAATTCTCCAAATTCCATTCGACTACAATTTTTAAAGCATTTAATTCTTTTTAAATACTTTAATTTTGTTTTGCAGTTGTGGTACAAATAGTTTATCGTCAAAAGACTTAGCCATTTCGCTTGAAGTAGTTTCTTAAGCTAAAAAAGCCGATTAAAGTATTTAGAATCTCCTTCTACAGTATTTACAATCTTTCTTGGTAATTAAAATGTAGATAAAAATTAATTAAGTTTGTTTTCACTGTTTTTTCTGAAAAATACTTTGCAGAACTAACTTTGAGTATTATGTGCTTAAAGAAAAACATTCGCAGAGGTCATTTGATTAATTCCCTGGCTGTTAAATAAATTGCGTGTATTATAAATGTCGCACTTGCATGCCCAGAGGACTCCTTTGTCTATATTTCTTTCCCGAGTTTTCTCGTGTACATTATACACAGATGACTGAACGCTCGGTTTCTGACCAAGATAAATCGCGGGTCGTTGCGGAGATGATCAGAAAAATAAATTCAGATCTAGAGCGCAGATTGGGCTTGACAAATGCGAGCGGTACAGGATGGAATGCAGAGAAGAAGACATTTATAAAAACACGCTCTTGAGCAAATGCATGAAGAAAATGCTTAATTGAATTGAAGGTTTGTTGACACGCACTTGTTTTCTGAGGTCTGAAAAGTGAAAACCAACGTCGAGGCGCCACGAAGTGGGGGTAGTTGAGGGTTTTACTGTTCACAATGACCCAGTTGGCGTCAGGCGTTTTACTCGTGGCACCCCATCGTTCGTGTGTGTCTGCATAATAGTCGTCCTTGAGTACAGAGTTGAGCGAGAGAGAGAGTGGGGCGTGGATGCGGGAAAGGGAGTCGCTGCATTGGACGCGTGCCAAACGCGTTTGCCACACACTCATCCGCCGCGTTATCCGCATTCCCAGAAGCTTCCGAAAGGGATAATATTGAAAAGTGTTATCGTTGTCATAGCAACGATTTGCACAATTAGTGTTAAACGTAATAACGAGGTGTAATTACACTGGGATGGCGAAAATAAGAAGATTTTATAATGGCGTTTCGCTTGGTCACGCTAAGGTTTTGATAATGTCGAAATTTTGTCTTGCGCGGTAATTTGTAAGGTGAGCCGCAAAGCTCCAGCCGAGAGAGAGGCAACGGCCACTATTATTTTTATGATCTCATTAAATTGGATACTTTGTAATCACCGAATGATTATTCACAACAAACCGAGTGATTGGATGTTTTCGACTTTCTTGTTGAGTTTTCTACGAATTTTCATGCTTTAATGCTTAAAGACCAATGGTTAATGTCGTGCTCGAAATGCATTGTATGGTAATGGCAAGCAGTATTGTGCATAGTCTGCTTGAATTACGGGCAATCAAAGTGCATCATGGGATTAATTTATAGCTGTTGGCGATAAAATGTGCGGTAATAATAAGCTCCTTCACTTAGTAACCAATAAAAATGCTCGTTTCATTTATGACCTCTATTTGCGTTCTTCTGTCTATTATTGCAAAAAGAGAGAAAAGGGAAAAAAATGACTACAATTTCGTTAATAACGTAAACCATACACTATTTCCGCAACTGCAACGCGCGGCCCTTAATTGGTTTTTTATTTCAGCTCGCTTAGAAATTTCTTGCTACCCTCCTCCATTCCCTCATTCCTAATGACGTATAGCATTCGCCAAACTAAACGCTCGATAAAAACGCGCGCGACCTTCTCCTGACGTCAGAAGGTCATCTGTACAATAGATTTCTCCTTTTTTTCCTATTAAGCCCCTTCTGGTGCAATGTATCTATGATGATTATTGAAATACGATATCTATGAGACGATGTTCATTTTGCGTTCTTCTTCTTTCACATTTTTTGTCGCCACATTGATTAATCATTCATATCTTCGGCATGGCATAGCTTTTGGGTTAGTGAAGATCCACACTCCCCTCTTTATGGATTTTTGTTTATTCGCGTGGGCAACATCGATCTCGCCAACTTCGTCATTATTAGTTCAAAGTTTATCTAATGGCCAACTCCCGTCGACGCCTTTATCCGGTTAAACTTTATTTTTTCTTTGAGAATTAAATATTTCATCACGTACAAACCAACTTAAAGTGGTAAAAAAATTGCTAAAGTGAGGAGTGATGGGTTTCCATGCCAACCGTATATTTAACCGGTCAAGTTTCTTCCCCTCAAATACTTTTTTCCATCTATCATTCAAATAATCGTTCGAGTTTTAAAGGCAAATTTGATCGTCCGCATCAATCAAAATGTGTGTTGTTTCCATACAACGTTTACGCTGGTTGACCGCAGCACTTAGTGACAGGTTGAAATTAATTTGTGCCTTCTACACCTGATTGATTAGTATTTGCATAGGTTTTGTTGTTGTTTGGGTTTGCTGTCAATCTCTCAATCAAGCGGAGCAATCAGTCGGCTATTATTTTATTAGAAGGATTTGTACTTTCAGTTAATGTTCGAGAGCTTTCTGGATCTTGGATTGGCGCCAATTAGATGAACGTTTTGTCTTCATTATTCCCTATTCCTCAATGCAACCCTTTCACCCAATACTTAGAATAGATTGATGTCGTACTGGGTCAACATTTATCGGTATCAGCCATTTAATTGGACAGTCCGAGAGTAAGTCCCTAAAGCATAAAAGGGGTCAATTCTTTCTCAAGATAACCTCTTTATGTCTCGACAATTTCAAATTGACTGCAGAGCCTTAATAAATGTGTTCCCTTTGAAAAGAAACGATTTTTTTTCCTAATTTTTTTCTTGTTTTCTTTTCTTTAATTTCTCTTTGCTACAAAGCTCGCCTGAATGCGCTCACATGCTTTTCGTTGTTGATTTCCCCGATTGAATTGGCTACTTGACAACGTGCTCGTGCAACCCTTTTATCTCATCTTTCACTGAAGTACGCACAAGTTAATAGATAAATAGATTAAGTTGGTATTTCTTTCTCCTACTTTTATTTTCCAGTCTTTTGCACTTTTGTGGCAGCTACTTCAGGATTTTTTTTTTATTTGATTGAAAATGGTGCCCTGCTTTCGTCAATGTTTCGTTGAAGAACATTTGTTGGTGAAATTAAAGGAAATATGCGCGTGTAGAAACGATGGCTAATTGGTGGCAAGTGGGCCTATGAATCAAGTGACGTGATACGGCTGGATTCTTTTGGTTTATTGCTGAAATTACCTGAGTCGCTGTTGTTTGTGGTCTCTGGTGACCACGTCGCAAAACATGAATTACGAATGGCGTTAATGTTTAGTTTAAAGCAGAGTTTACCTTAATTACGTCAAGAACAGTAATTAATGAGCGTTATTTATGGTTAGTGTAATTTAAGAAAAATTGAGCAAAAAAGACTTAAGCTGATGAAATAAGATCTTATGGCGAACCATAAAAAAGTTCCAGGAAAACTCCCAAAATGTCGATCTGATATTTGTTTTGTTTGTTGATCTACAGATGGAATGATTAGTTTAATAACGAAAAACTTTAGAGCAAAAGATTTTTTTTCTTTTTTTATTTATAGAAAAAACAATAGTTTGCTCAAATAAGGAATCTTATATTTTATAAAATTTATTTCTGAATTGTGTTTTCGCGTTACGGAAACTAATCTCGCATTGATTTTTCCCGTGTCGTTTTCTTTTTCCTTTTGAATATTCTCAAGTTTCTCAAGATTATTCTGTTTATACATTATTTCGCGACCAAAATATACCTAAAACATTTCACAAATTGAAAAATGTGTGCATTTTTTTTTTGAAAATCCCGATTATTGATTGTTGAAATTCAAGAGGATTGAGAAATATGAAGGTTCATCTTATCTAAAAATCCAATTACTGATTTTTTTTTCAAAATTTGTGATTTACAATGACTGTTAAGACGGAATTAAGTGCAAAAGATTAGATTTTTCCTTGCATTTATCGTTCGTAACTTATGTTAAGTGTGGGAATGTCTTACTAGAACTTTTCACCTGTGAGCCGAGGATGTTTTCGCAGGTGGCCTAAATATCTTTTCTTTTTCAATAACAGTAAAATTAGAAGAACTTTGTGTTGCCACTACCAAGCAGTTCGCTTATAAATAAATCGAACATTGATGTCTTCTTTCTCTTTTTTTCTTTTTATCGAATCTCCCAATTTTTTTCCGTTTTTACTCTGTGGGGAGAAAGAAATACTTCGTTTGTGATGGAAGTGTTCGAAACCACTGGATCAAAGGCGTGTCATTGTGTGAACTAACGGTGTACTCTTTACTACATTTCCACTGAATGTTTTATTGAATTTTATTTCATTTTTTAAAATATTTTCTAAACTAAAAAAGAAATCTCGGTTTGTCTTCTTTTATATTTTATTATTTACTATTTTAATTATAGATCACATCAAATGTGGCTTTAGTGAAATATAAAACACGAAATCAGAAATGGAAGCCCTAAATAAATTCTTTTTGTTACACTACAAGACGCCACATGTCTGCGTTTCTGTAAATTTATTGCCCTTCGGCGGCAGTTTTGTCCCCCACCCATCCAGTTTTCCCTCCGTTTGGCGCCAATCTGTTTCCTCGTTGCCAAGTTAGTTGCAGATGAGGGAAAATTGATGAGCGTTTGCGTCCGTTCCATTGATACCTGTCAGTCAAGAAAGCTCGTGAAATTGATCATATTTCACAACCTCGATACATATTTTAGAGCTCAGTTTTATAAACTTGTTCAAAGCCTGGAAAAAACTGCCGTAATCTACCAATTTTTTTTTAGTTCGAAACCGTGGCCGCCGAAAAACATTAAATTACTGAGGAAAAAATTGTTTTCGAATTTTTGATTTGTGAGTAAAGAAAAGATAAAATACACCATGACGTTCGTTATTTTCTTCTTGTGTGGCTTTCTTTTTAAAAGCACGACTCTTAAAGTTGAATTTTGAATAAATACATTTAAAGAGTTATGTTAATTCCATTAACATCCATTTAAGGCGAAAACATTTTTTAAAAAAAAATTCTAAAATTACTTAAAGCACAACTCTTTAAATCAGTTCTGCTGGAAGAACACTGAACAACAAACTTTGCTTTTATTTTCTTTTTCGTTATAAATTCTCCAAGAATGTAAAAATACTGAAGGATCTGGGTAACTGATGGATTTTATTAAATTTTTGTAATTCCTTTTAAAAAAAATAAGTACATACATTTTATTAATCTCGAGAATGCGCCGTGCGAGGCAATTTCGAGGGAATATGCATTACCAAGATTAACGATTAAACTTTGATCAAAATAGAGAAGGAAAAAAAATATTAACATTCAAAAACACATACAAACTTTGACCTCTTTATCGACTTGGAACCGTAAAGATGTAAAAACATCTTGAAAGTTTAATGAAGCGAGTAATTTGAAAATTTACTGTCGGTCTTTGTTTATTACAATCTTGTTGATGTTATTTGTAGTTTCCCGTCAAACAAGGCGCATGCGCGGATTTTTGCTTTTGTTTGACAAGTTATAATTGTGTGCCGAGAAAGAAGAGTGCGCTTGATTATGTCATTAGCGCGTTCATCGAGTGCGCGCGTGTCATCATGATGTGCAGGCGGCATCTTTCTTACTCCTGGGTCGCTTATTTGTCCGTGTTCACGCACAACCGGATTTCAACGCACTATCCCTTCGGCGAAACATTGGTCGACTCAATCTACTTCTTTGTTTTCCCGTTTTCTGACTTCTCTTTTCCTCATTAGATAAATTGCCTCCAGAAAAGGATTTATTATTTTTTCGAATAAAAAAAAACAATGATCGCTCGTGTGTGCATAAATTTTTTGATGTCGATTCGAACTGAAGAATAATAATGAGTCAAATATTTTTAGAAAAAAAGGACAAATATAGATCCGCTGGCAAAACAAAAGCCCGTTCAATCTCATCCTTTATTCATCTTTGTTTTCTTCTTTTCCTCCTCATTAGTTAAAAAATTGCTCAAAGAGAGCGCGTTATTCTATTATTTTAAAATTTTTTAATTTTAATAGAAAAGAAAGTGATGTGCGCATGCGTGAGTTTTCTTATATCCATCCGCGCGATGAAGGGCTCGTGTACGGAAGAATAAATCTAGTGACAATCGGAGCTGTTGCAATTCCACTATTGCGCACACCCAACTGCCATTTTAGTTGGGCGTTCTTTTCGTAGTTCCCTTTTCGAGGACGCACAGAGGTCATTTGTCGTACTCTCACTCTGTTCCCTCTGTAGCTACTGCTTCATTCCACCTCCCTTTGCAGTGAACTCGGCTCCCGCCTCTCTCCTGAAAATCAATGCGAGGCTGTATTTGAGGGCTCCCCCCTTCCCCTCCGCACACTCCACACGAAACCATGCTGAACGCAGGATAGTTCCCAAGAGCTGAACCCGAAAGCGCCCGGAGTGAGGCGGCAGCTTTACCGTCCAACTTCAGGCGATGGACTTCCTAGGTAAACCATCGAAAAAAACCAAGAAATCCAAAAACAAATAACTTTCTTGTTTCTTACGCATTTATAATTGAAAATGTAAACACATGGCTGTACACTTAAAAATTAAAATTGCTGCAAGAGCGCGGAAAACAGAAGTTAAAAATTTACTTTGCAATTTTTTTCTTTTTGTCTAAAATAAAACTTTGCATTAACTTTTCCGTTTCGTTTAAACCAATAAAATTGAACTAGAATTCAATACATTTTATTGCTCTTAACGTTCAATCAATCTTATCGATAAAATTAAGAATATATTTAAACACTATTGAGTGTTTTTGTCACGTGATTAATACGAGACTGGTTGGATCATTGCTGATCCCGTCTTCCGCCCTCTCTGCAGACAAATGACGTCATGTGCCTGCATTTGGGGTATCCCAAGGACCGGTCGGATTCATGCGACCGGCATTTAGCAAAGCATGTAAATACTGCAGTGAAGCAAACTCTGGGGCGAGTTTTGGTGTTTCTTTTTCGAGTTCGTAATTGCGTTATTGACTTTTTTTTTTTGATAAGACAATATTTTATTTTAAAAAGATGGGTTAATTAATTTTACCATCGATTTTTAAGCCCAGTATTTATAGTTACATGCAATCGACAAAGGTTGAAGGGTGGCACAGACGCTTGGGAGTTGATTCGCGTGACTAGTACCTGCACGCACTCGATAAAGCATCTCTTGTTCCGGGATGGTGTGCGTGGGGAGGACAAATGCTTTAATTTTGCGAATAAAAGAGAGAAAAAACGAGTTCCATAATTATGTAAACTGTGAAAGTAGTTTGAAGTTGACTCGTGGTTGTGAGTTACGCCCGCACCGTTTCGGATTGCGCAGCTGGCGCTAATCCGAATGTGGTCAAATCAACTGCAGTTGCAAACCGCACTGTGTGTTGAGTTGTTGATTTGTTAATTAAGTTTGTCTTTAGCTTGTAATAGTGAATTGAACAGGTTTTGATCGGAGTTCAAACTTTCATACTTGTTTGTTCATCAGTTCGGCAGTTTCAGATAATCCCGTTCGTTACACTCATTTTGGCATTAGGTCTATTATTCATTTGGTTGTGGTTACTTGAATTTATGTTTGTCTGTTACCAAGATACAAATGCAATGGTTCGATAATACAAAACAAAAAAATAAAATAAATAACTGCAGCAGTAAATTTAGATTGATTTCATAAAGCTTTGCGGTTGCTGGTCGTTCAATATATCCCGTTCCTGGCCTAGTTTTCGTTAAATTAAAACTTAAATCATTATAAACGAAGTTATTTGATCGGGCTGTTGTAGATTTAGGTTTAAGCAGCGTTGCATAGGAAAGTGGGTGTTTAATTAAGTACAGATATGAAAAATTATTACTAAATAGTTCAGTTTATATATGGTATCTTAGATTTTTTTTTCTCTCGCGACCTTAATACAGTAGAGATATTGAGTAGACATGTTGCTCAAATAATTAAGTTCTTGTAGGATGAAATTGATGTTGAATTATTTGTTGAGAAAAAGTAATTTCTCCTTAAAGGTTTTTAATGGTTTTGGAAAAGTAAAATTTTTCCATTTGCGTTTGGTAATTTTATGGAATTTATTACTTTTTCTTCTTTTTTTTTTGATGAAGGGTTATTATATTAATTTTAAGAGTTGAAATTAGACATTTGCATTTTATTGAATTGAAATGAGAATTGGGAAATTACCATTATAATTTTGGAGTTGACTTTTTAAATTAATGAAACTTCTAATCCTCCCTCCTCTTTTTAAAAATACAATGTTCTTTTTAAGGAACCTGCATCACAAAATGAACTATTTATAAATTATGCTTTAATGCAGCGATTATTTTTAATTTATTAACTTTAATATTGCAATATTGCTTATAATTAATTAACAATAATCCAAATATTAAAATAAAAATGAAAACAGAGAAAAAAATTAAAAGAAAGCTGAGCTTTAAGTTTTTCTAAACAGTAATTCATTTATTGTCTTGTTTATTGCTTTTTTCTTTCAAATATTTATTCTTCGGTTGATAGTTAAAATTACAACAATAAAACTGTTTACGACATGGAACCGTGTAAAATTAAAAGTTACTCCGCGAACAAAAGTGAAGTTTAAAAGGTCATCCACACGTAAAAAATTGCATCGTTGAGGCGTGCGTTTAGCCAGATGATCAGAAGCAAACATGAAGAAAAGCAGCGGTGCGTTCTTTACACTATCTCGAATTGGTTTGTTTTGCGTCGGTGGAATCTGATGTGAAAAGTGGGCCTGGGATTTTCGAGTGCCGTCCACACGTTTCTCGTCCATCTCCATATTTCTCCCCTCTTCCGCAAATCGCCCCAGACTATGATCACTTGGGTCGAAGGGGCCTCGTAAAATGCGCTGTTTGGTGGCGCCACTGATGTTAATAGACGCACGGCTGTAAAGAAGGCGCCACCTCGAGCCGATTTTTTCATCTTTACTGGATGTTGCTATTGGTTTGGTTATGGCCTACTGAGAGGATTATTATTTTTGTGACCTGCCCGTGACGTCATTCATGAACGGTTTCCTATCAACACAGCGTTTTCTTCACTCTCTTCCCCACACCACACAAGGTCATGGCGCCGGGCCAATTTCTGTGCTGAAATGTCAAAGTGTAATTTGTCTTCTGCTTTGATAATTTACCATATTCAGCCATAAACCGAAACTTAACTTAATAATAATAACAGCCCCGAGCCTGCTTTATTAGTCGTGGTAATTTTCTAACGGATTTTTCCTCGTTAATCGATACACACAACTCGCTAAGAAACGGAAAACATAATTGTTGACAAATCTTTTTCATTGAGAGGTTGTTGACAATTTTTCTTGTAAAAATAGCGCTCTTTGTGAAAATGCTATGCGACGTGCAACGTTTGAAACCCCGGAGGGTTCATCGAGTCAGAATATTGTCCTTAGTTTCCCTTGGCACAGGTGCAATCAATTAACTGCGTTCTATTAAGCATAATTAGAAGTCTCCGTGTGTGACTGGTCATATCTGCGCGTTCAGCAAAACCGCACGCCGCAGCCTTATTGCAAATTTCAACTTATTTCAGCACCTGGTTCATTGCTTCCTCTTTACTTTTTATTTGCTGTTTTTATTTGGCATTTCGTCCTTTCTTTGATCTCCTTTGCAATTTCATGCCCACAATCTGTGGAGGCTTGGAATAATAATAGCCCTGGGAGGGCATCTGGCTAGCATCTTCAAACTATTTCAAATCCGAGTTTCTACATTAATTTGAGTTTTGATTTAGACTAGTAAACCGTTTTTTTACTGGTCTAGTGGGAATCGCAAAATTTCGATCAACGCTGTGCAGTGAAGCCCCCTCCTTCTACTCCGTGCGGAGCTTTTTGCCTTGAACGAAGCAGTGGGAGAAGAAAGGAAGTTGGCATCGACGGCTGATATATTCAAGTTACTCTTAGCAGGTGCCACATCTTTCACCTGAGGTGTGTAAGCTGTGGTGCGCCTGCCTTGAAGCTCAACGACTTCATTTGCACGTGCCGCTCATTTTTTCTCGTCCTTCTATTTTTTTTTTTTTTTTTTCTGTTCGGGACCAGAGTTTGTCGTTCAACGTAATGAAATGTCGCTTTCTCGAGGCTGAGAACGCGTCATAATTTAAATTTAATTAAATTAAAATCCGATCCCTTTGTGCTTTGAATGTGAATGAATGTCATTGGAAGGCTGATTTAAGGCCCTAACTGAATTAATATTTTTTTTAAATGCGATTTTGCCGTTTTATAAATTTAATTATAGTTTTGGTCATTTAAAGTTCTTTAATTTAAGATTCCTTAGACGTCGATAATAGATTTCTCCTCCAGAGTAGTTAAAAATAGTGGACAAGGAATGAAGATTGAGTACTGCTAATTGAAACGCTTTACTACGTTAACTGACAGACGCCATTCATCAAGATGAAATCCCCGTAGCAGGGGATCTTAATGGACACTCGGTCGATGTCTTAGATCACGTGATTTGCCTAGAACCCTTTTGTTTTTTGTCTTTTTCATATTTTCTTTTTATCTCTCTTTTTTTGTTTTTGTCTTTTCCTTTTCAAATAAAAATGAAAACCCCCTGGAGTGACATTTTTTGTTTTTCCCCCC